>QRDG01000070.1:0-257656 GCA_012064385.1 Puccinellia tenuiflora
ATCCTATCAATATCCAATCCATACCACTGACCATGATCTATACTTTCATCACTAGCAGATTATGTGACACTGTTTCCTCTAAAACATGCTTTAAGCTGAGAAGCAAAATAAGGTGTGGATTAGCTCAGTGGGCTAAAAGAGAAAAAAATAGGCAGGGGAAAAAGCGAAAAAAAAGGAAGCTAGGCACATACCGGTGCTTTCCCAAACTTCCCATCGCTCCATGTGTCCTAAATGGTTGCATTCCTCACCATTTCATTAGTCCACACAGTTACTGTAGTTCCTTCCTGATTCACTTCAATATCTTGTAGATCAAGTGAATCTAGATACTTGACCTGACAGATAAAAAGGTGTAAGAAAGTGCGACCTACACAAAAAAAAGGCAAGATAACTGACATTGTATTTTATTGAGGAACATTGATCACAAACCATGAAGTATAGCATGCATGCCTTCAGAATGCCCTTATCCACACAAGATTTTGCTGCTTTTATCAGCATTCTGATTACGAACTTGCAAATATTGAGATTTTTTACTTCTTTAATGTTGCAAAGAGATGGATATATCCTAGGGCTTATGTGAGTTCCTGTAGTCGGCGCCACTACAGAGCACATTGCATACACTGTCCACAGCCTGAGGTACGTCCAATCAGCTGTCTTTCTTTGGATAATCTTCTTCTTCAGAAATGTAAAGGTGGGCTGCTTGCTGCTATTGTGCCCCATCTGCCTTAACATGTAAGCTACTGAGTCCTGATCAAGTTCATACCTCATTTCTTCATTGCCCCATGGCACCCAAGAACTTGGTACACAGATTCTTCATCCACGGGTATTGTGCCTCGCCCGGGGAAAACCAGCTCGCATGTAGTTGGGTTGAAGCATTGCATCAGAAACTTGCATAGATCAGGGTACAGCCTTGAGCACTTTATGTCTGCCAAACCACCAAAATCTGCCTTTGTCACCAGCTCCTTTTGCTCTGGTGACATGCTAGGATATATTCTAACCAGCTTCGCGGGGGACCCACGCTGGTAAGTTTTTTTCTGCTCGACCATGATCTGTCATGCAAAAAACAGTCAGATCCAAAAAAGCTACTCAGATAAAATATGTATTTTCACGGCCCCTAATATGACATTTTTACATCGTGCTCGTTACTTACATGTTCATCAGCTTCATTGCTATTGTCGTCGATCTCTTTCGTCCTACTGATCTCTGTTGCAACAGCTTTGGCTGATGAACTCCGCTGTCGCAGAGTAAGTTTCCAGTGCAATAGACTGAGTTTTGATTGAGGCCTCTTTGATGACTTGGATCTTTTGTTGCTACAAATGTTATTTTTCTTTGTCATTCTGCTCCGTCTGTACCCAAAAAAAATGGTGTCAAAATAATGGGATAATTCACATCTACATAATAAGTTACATTTTAGGATAAAAATTTGCTTTGACTTCGGTACGGTGCATAACAAAAAAATACATTTGTAGACCAACCAAAAAAGTTGCATCTACCAAACACAGAGTTCGCATTCTGCTGCTGGTAGGTTGCATTTTGGATAAAATTTGCTTTGACTCCGGTGCATAACAAAAACTAACATTTGTAGACCAATATAGAAAGTTGCATCTACTAGTAGCAGATCTGACACACATTTTACATTCCCCTGCTAGTGATCTATGTTTGCATCTATTGCATTACAAAAATTACATTTGTAGACCAACAATAATTTGCATCAACTAGTAGCAAAAGGGGCAGCACACAATTTACATTTTCCACTGCTAGTAATATATGTTTGACTCAATTGCATTACAATAATTACATTTTGTATACCAACAATAATTTGCATCTACTAGTAGCAAAAAAAAGGCAGCACACAATTTACATTCTGTTGCTGGTAAAATTGCATTTTAGGCTATAAATTGATTTGAATCTGCTTCATTACAATAGTTGCATTTGTAGACCAACAGATAATTTGCATCTACTAGTAGCACGGCAGCACACAAATATGTTGCTTGTAAAGTGCATTCCCGGCTAGAAAATGATTTTAATCTCGTGAAGAACAAATCGCATCCTAATAGTAGCCGATAGACCCAATGTTCGTGCGCGCACCCGTAGCGATCCCCAAAAAAAAAGAAGCCCGCAGTTCAATCAAAACATGGAAAATCCCCCCCCCCCCCCCCCCCCCCCCCCCCCCAAAAAAAATTGTGCGCTGCACGAAATCAACACATGGAACTACGAGATTTGTAGATTGATGGCGTTGTGCTGTTACCTGTCCTTGCAGAGATATGCGCAAGCTCGTCGAGTTGATGTCGCCGGAGAAGAGAACGACCGCCGCCCACTCCTCCGGTCCTCTGCCACACCTCGCCTCTACCACTCTCACCTCCGCTCCTCCGGTTCTCTACCTCACTACCTCCCCTCTGCCACTCTCACCTCGCTCCGGAGGGGGAGTCGCCGGTGGGTCGCTGCTCAACTACTCTACCTCCCACCGCACGCCCCGCTCCTCCGAGACAACTGCGTCACTCCCTCCGCTGCCGGCGACAGCGAAACTGGATGGATTTCGCCGGGAAAACGCGCGAATCGCCGGGGGAGAATCGCCGGAGAAGACGCGACTGGATTTGGGGGGCGGTGGATGCGGTCGGGAGGTGCGCGACGTTACCGAAATTTTTAAATCGCTGCAAAACTACTACGCACACGCGTGTTTGTGCACCCCACGGCCGCCGCGACATAACGGTCCGCGACGCCCGTCGTCGGATCCATATCGTGCGGTCCACGGGACTAGCTCGCGATTGTCCAGAACGTGGTCAGTCACGTAATAGAATATGCGTTCAAATATGCCACGTGTGTGCGTACTTTTTTTGGTTGCTTACCACGTACTCCCCCTCCGTTATAAATTATTTGACTTGGATTTATCCAAACATGAATGTATATGTACTTGTTTAGTGTCTAGGTACATCCGTATTTAAACAAATATGTGTCAATTAATTTAGAACGGAGGGAGTATGTCACGAGGTATGTGTGTGCGTACTCTGTTTCTACCCCAGAGTGTATCCGGAATACTCATTGTATAATCAAAAATGTTACGTTGGCTAAGGTATTGGAGAATTTCCCGCCTAACGTGCCGTTCAGACGGAGTCTTATTGGTCCCCGGTTAGCATCTTGGCACGAGTTGATACAACGCTTGACCGTGGTCAATTTGACGCAGGGGCCCGACGAGTTCCGATGGAATTTACACTCGAATGGTAAATTTTCGGTAGACTCTATGTATAAAGCACTATTACATCCTGATATGCCAGTTGATAATAATCATAAGATTTGGAAGATGAAGATTCCACTCAAGATTAAAGTCTTTGCGTGGTATTTTCGTCGAGGAGTAATTCTCACCAAAGATAACCTTGCGAAACGCAATTGACATGAAAGTAAAAAGTGTGTCTTCTGTCACAAAGACGAGACCATTAAGCACTTATTCTTCCAATGCAAGTTTGCGAGTTCTATATGGTCAATCATCCAGATAGGGTCGACCTTATTTCCACCAAATAGCATTACAATTTTTTTTGTCAATTGGTTAAATGGCGTGAATAATAGGTTCAAATGACTTATTAGGGTTGAGCGCTAGCCGTAATATGGTTGTTGTGGCTATGTAGTTTTTAATGATAAAAATTCATCTCTCATGCAGGTTATCTACAGGAGTACGGCTACGCTCCATTCGTGGTCGATGTTACAACGTGCGGAGCATCGCGACCTCTTTACGGAGGTCTATACAAGACTGGAGGATACGGCGAGGGACTTTTTATTCCAACATGGATGACAGCATAATTTGTGAATTGGCCCTCCACCACCTTAGGCGATTCTACAATTTCTCATTATGATATGTAATTCGTCTATTTTCTTTTTTGGCTCACTCCGTCGGACTTGTGTTGGCTGTGTGCATCCTAATTATGCAGAGATCGGATGTAATACTTAAAACCTTTTAAATAATAAAATCTCCCTTCTATTGAAAAAAAGAAAGCAGTCAAGCAGAAAGCAGTCAGCAGAAAGAAATTTTACTCTTTCTCCCACTTCTCCCATGCATATGCCACACCGGGGAAAAAATCCTATACGGCCGGGTCGTACGACAACCTTTACTGTGGCATAGGCGTCGCAGATTTGAGGTGCCCGGAACTGAAATTTCCGGTCGTGACATGACATGAATAATTGTCGTCTGCTACGGCGAGGCGTCCTTTTCCGGCTATCCGATTTCTCTTGGGTTCGCCTTCACCACGTGGCGCAACGCCTTCCGCGCGCTCGACGCCCTCGGCGTCGGCGACAAGATCAGGGACCTCCACCTGCGCGTCCGGGGGTTGCGCGTCTATGCATGGCACCCGCCGGGTTTGGGGACGGGTCCCCCCCCCCCCCCCGATACCCGCACCCGAGCCTCCTCCCCGCCCCCGCGACCCGCCCCCATACCCGCCGCCGGGTCCGAAAATCCACCAGACCCGCGACCCGCCGGGTTTGCCGGACCCGACGGGTACCCGCCGGGCGGCGGCGGCGGCGCAGGGAGGCGATGGAGGGAGGCGAGCACGGGGTGGGGCGCGTGGCCCTGCCTTGCCTCCGCGCGGTCGAGGACGAGGAGGTGCGCGGTTGAGGGAGGCGAGCACGCGGACGGCGACGCGGGATCGAGCGGCGACAAGCGGGGCGGAGGTGATCTTGGCGGCCGGCGGTCGAGGGGATGGCGGCGGCGCACCGGCAGTCGAGGGGATGACGGAAGGAGGCGGCAGTCGTCGGACCCTCTCCCCTCCTCATGGTCCTCGACCTCCACCGTCGGCGGCGTAAGAGGGGATAGGGGAGGGATGAGCGGCGGCGCAGATCTCGATGCTGGTCGATGGCGGTGCAAGAGGAGAGCTAGGGCGAGGGGACGACGACGAGCAGCGGCGCGGACCTCGATGCTGGTCGGCGCGGCGGCAGCACAAGAGGGGAGCTGGCAGCTGGAGCGAGGCCGCGAGGCCGCGAGGGGATGAGGATGAGCACGATACCTGGGGAAAGGATAAGGGAAGGGAGCGACCGAGCGATGCGTGAGTTGTGTGTGTGCGTGTGTGCGTAGGTCAATGACATGTGGGGTCTACACGTCCCAGCCGGGTATGCGGGTCTGCGGGTGCAGGTTTGGCACCCCCATACCCGCCCCCGCTAGACCCGACGGGTTTATTTTTTTACTGCTAAGCAGCCCTACGGGTTTTTTTTTAACCAAACTCTACCCATTTAACGCGGGTATCCGTCGGGTTTGCGGGTTTCGGGTACCCATTGCCATCCCTATGCGCGTCCTCTCCTCGTCCACCGGAGAAGTGGCGCAGGAACTCGATTTCTCGGCGCCACGGTGAATAATTTGTGTCCCGGCGTTAGAAGATGTGGATTTGGATCATGTGGGTGCAGAGGAGGAGGAGGACCCATCGAGTTCCGGTGCGTCCGGCGAGACTTGCTGCTCCAGGTCCTAGAGGCAGAGCAGTCGAGAGGCACCATCCGCTACTCCTCCAAGATTGTCTCCATCGATCAGGACGACGACGCCAAGATCATACATCTTGCTGACGGCTCAACTCTCACTCACATCAAAGGTAAGGAACTGTCTGAACGAGGTAACTCTGCTTTTTGAAAGACGGAGACACACACACATTTGCTTGTGAAACAGTAGTGTTTTGTTACTCACATTAAAATGTTTTACTAGTATTTATTGTGGTCAGTCAACAACAACAATAAAAAGGTACAGGAACTTTGTATTATATGAATTAATTATATATTATCAGTTGATGATCGCGGTCATCTATCACTCCTTAGTTGGCTCTACAATTAAATAGAGTAACGCCAATTTTATCAAAAATAAATAAAAAATAGTGTAACGCCAAAAAATTGCAGGTACTATGGGATAAACTCGGTGGTCGGCAGATGGCTGGGGCTCGCCAAGGCATCATACTCGGGGCGCTCGGCCACGCGAGATCACGTGAACTACCCTGATTGTCACGGCATCAAGCCCAAGTTTTTACAATTCTTTGGCCAAGGCTTTCGGTTTGGCTTTGTACCCTGCAATGACACCGAAATGGTTATCGTTAAAAAAAGTTCCCTTTGCAAATGAAATCTAAGGTACACTCTCGTTGTGACAATTGTCGCGTTCTCCTCACTTGGTCCTCCGTGGGTATTTGCATGTCTGCCAAGTGTCGCCACCAGATTAAACATGGGGAGGAAGAGAGAAAGGAAGTGTACGGGGTGGGAGGGAGTTTTCCCTTTTATTTTTCAAAACGAAAACTAAAAACAAAATATCTTAAGAATCGCTAATCCAAATTACAAACTTTTTCACTTTTTAAGCTCCTCGCATCGAGATTTTCAAAACTAGATCCCATGTTGATAGGTTACGACAAACGGGTGCTAACACCATGCATGGCTACAGCCTACAGCCATGTGCGTGTGTGTCTATAGGCCAATATCCTAAAGAAATTCCAGATAAACCAAATAAGAAGGAAATTGGTAAATAGATTTCAGGCGCAATAACAATCAATCTCTTGTGTTCAAAACCAACTGAATTCCAAACAGAAAGAAAAGAAATAGAGTTTCCTTTTAGGGAAATCCAGATAATTCTATAAAGCTTCGGAAAAATACAAAATGAACTCTAAAAACAAAATGAAAAATCGAAACCAGGTTGGTATTAATTCATGTTAAAATATATTGTGTATGAAATTTCTAGTTAGAGTTTAAATAATCAAACGAAATTTTCCAATCCTCATTTTTGGTTAAAAGTTTTTTTGAAAACTCCAAAAATCGGTTTGTTACAATGAAGAACAAAGGAATTGTAGTTGGTTTGAGTGGATGCAAATTTTCCTCCAAAACAGGTGCAATTTTTTCTTAAGGATTCCAAGCCTAACAAATCAAACGACATATGTAGGGAAAAAATAATAGGATTTAAAATTTTCCGAAAAACCTATGAACCCCCTTTGAGTCAAAGGAACTTTGTTTCAAAGATACCCCGAGAACCGAAACCTATGCATGTAGTCGTTTATGAAATAAAATGTACCAAAACCCCATTTGAATTACTTTGAGTCAAATAATTGCATCAAACTTTTCTATTCAAGTTTAAACAAAGTCCCTCTCAATCATTTAAATAGTTATAATTGCAATTACAAAAATTTACTTTCCTAAATTTTAGGAAGTCATCATATACAATCTTATACATTTTCTGATCCCGCGCTTATAGAACATAACATTCCAACAAATCAAAAATATATATTTAAGGTAACATACCAACGGATTCAACTTTAGCAAAAGAGACACCAAATCTGGCTTGCTAGCTAGTATCCATCCGGTGAATTCTTGCTGCCTTTGTGCCTCCGGCATTTATCTGTCAACATGACTTGGGTAGTACTCCCCCATATTCCTTTCTAGAACTACAACAATCTCAAGGCCCCCCATGCCTTCTATATACATTCATGGTTAAGCATTAATTCAGATCATGCCATTGAAAGACCCATTGCAGTAATGGTGATCAAGAAGCACCCCATGAATCCATGATCCTCCTAACTCTCACCATATCCATTCAATATGGTACTTAGTGAACCCATAAAACACTACAAGTGCACACACATTATTTAATGAGTAATCTTGTACCTCTTGTTTATCTTGTCCCCCTCTTGCTTTTGCATTGATAAATGTATAATGTGCATTGTCATTGTCCGACATTCTTTTTTTTTTTGAAATGGGGGATCACCCCAGCCTCCGCATCGTGATGATGCACACATCCGTGATTTTATTTAAAATTGTCAAAAGTAGTTTCAAGCAAGTTTACAATTCAGGGATCATATAGGGTGGTTACATGAATAGGCCAATGAAATAACACAAACAACCACGCTTTATGCATCTTGGATACGACTAGTGTGCCACCAACCATCCCGGTTGAAGATAGCTCGTACGACCTCCATCAAGCGAGTGCATCCAAAATCCATATGACCTCGTTGATCTGACAGCAAGAGGAAAGACCACATTTGGATCCAGTAAGTAGCCATGTGTAAAGGATTAATTCTGGAGTTATTAAAAATTATATCATTTCGACAATTTGGAATTGCCCAAAGAGCACACACTCACATTCTAATACGAGACTTCGTAATTTTATCAATTCCATTCAACCATCTACCAAATTGTCCGACATTCTAGAGTGTACATTTAGGCAGCAATACAAGCAATGTTCATCTAAAACGGGAGAGAAATGACAGCAGCAGCTAGGTGAGCTAGCCTCACGGAGCTTGCAATTACGATGAGGAGGGAAACATCAGCGCTTTGTACTGGAACAAGGCTCAGCCCCACAGGAGCAGAGGAGTGGCGGTCCTCGCGCTGAGCAAACTGCCCGTCAAAAACGAGTACACCGCCAGGTTGATATGTACAGGCGTACCCGAATGGCCCGGATCTAGCCGCCGCCGACCCCTCCATGCCCATCGCCGCCGGACCCCAAGGCCAGGGCCAGGGCCAGGGGGAGGAGCTCCTGGCCGCACACCGTCGCCGGCGAAAGACGCACAAGCCAGGGCCCGCTCGACCCAGATGAAGCCCAAATGGGACCAGATCTGGGACAAACGACCTAGGGTTGCGGGGGCCCTCCACCTCCCGCCGCCAGCCTCCTGGTGCGAGCCACCGGGTTCCACCGCCGCCTCAACCGCCATGAATCACCGCCGCTGCGACCTGCCGGCGCCCACCGAGCAGAGAACATCAGACCACACCACCGCACCGTCGCTGGCCGAGGCTGCCCCGCGCAGCTCACCAAACGCACGGGAAAGGGCAACTCTCATGGAAAGAGTAGAGGTGACACGGTGGAAGTACAAAGTACTTAAGACAGAACAAGAGTGCAAAGGCTGAGACTGAGAGAGAGGGTGCAATTGTGTTATTAATTGTATCATTAATTTAGACAATCTTCTCTATATTAATGGCAAATATCGCCAGTACTACTAGGAATCGGCGTCCGATACTTCGCTTCCCATCGGACCAGCTTGTGGCCGTAAGATTGGAAGCAGCGTGGCCACAGGATTTTCTACTAGCCCCGCGCGTGGTAGCAATAGAAAAAAAAAAGGTTCCCTTAACAGCGGCCCACTCTCCCTCGTTTGTTTCCAAAACAAAACTTCCGATAATCACTCCCATGAAAAACTTCCGTTAATCTCGTTGCTTCAGGCGCCGACTCCCTTGATGGTTTCCAAAACAAACTCCTTTAATCACGTTGCTTCAATATTTGCCTCCAATGTTCATTTCAGATCCATATAATCACACATGCTTCCATGTACACACGGTGCTTCCTTTTCAGGACATACTTTCTTCCATTATACAATATAAACATGCATCCAATCCAACATTACATGCCATGCTTCATAATTCATAGCCTCATAGGCATGTTCTCGAAGCAATGCCATGATTTGGTTTGTGCTATGAGGCGGTATAGTTGAATTTTTAAACGCAGTTTTATGATTGTTGAAGCATAAATAGTGTTGTACCAAGTATTGTTATTGTAGTGCAGGCGTAAGTAAGGAAGCATGCATATATGTTCTAGGAAACATATTAGAGTTTGAAATGACATATTGGTGTTGTACCAACGCATTATGCTTCTTAGGCAGGCAAATTTGCTTCCAACACTATTAGAGTTTGCTTCCTGTGAGATTGAAAGGTGGGTCGATAAGATCATGATTTCTATCATAGATCAAACGAATCAGGTTACATTTGTGCTTCCATGGTGAATGCAAAAAACAAAGTATCAGAAGCATCATAGTACCCCTTCCATAGACCATACTTGTGCTTCCAACATGACATGAATATATTTTCCAGCGCTAACAAAATTATTTTCATCGTAATTATTCATGCTTCAAAATGAACTGGGATGTGCTTCTCTAGAAATAAATATTTGCTTCTATCAAATGAAGATTTGCTTCCATGGAAAAATTAATTTGAAATGACAAGTTTTACAAATGATCAGTGATAACAAATGACTACTTTCTTCCTGGAACAGCACCATGCTTCTATGCATGCCTTCGCCCTTGACGAATTAAATCTTTTAGAAGACATGTAATGGAAAATATTTCCATGCACTATGCTGCTTGCTTCCTACTCTCTTTCTTTGCTTCCGTACAATAAAAAGTGGCATTAAGGTCTAGATTTTGTGCCATCTAGCCACAATGCACACACCACCGGCGATCGTGATGATATTCTTCCTTCTGATGGTTGTTGTCCTTCGTTCATATTGCGGCATGCGTCCTTCTGGCGGTAGTCGTGCTTCCTTCATATGGTGGTCATGCTACTTTTCAACGCTGGTTGTGCTTCCTTCATATTGTTGTGCTGCTACTTCAAACGCACTGGCCAATTTCGACCATACTTCCTTGGTGGTCGTGGCTTCATTCAGATGGTAATTGTGCTTCGCAGGGATGGTGGTTGTGCTTCCTACAGCAGGAAATTGATTTCAAAACTGCATATACTAAGAAGTACATGGATTTAATGTCTAAAAAATGCAGGAAAAATGTACGCATTGGACCTAGTTCAGTTAATATTACCTTTGTCACAAATCGTGTTGTCGTTGGAAGGAGCAGCCAACAACCCACTGCTTTGGTCGGATTGAAGCCTTGTCAGCCTGGCTAGGCCGCCTCCGGTGCTGTGGGAGAGTATGCGAAGCGTGGGAGCACTGACCCGGGCAGAGGAAGCATAGTGAGGCGAGGCGGGGGAGCGGGTTGCCGCCAGACGCCGGGTGCCTGACAAGGGCAACGAGGAGCTGGTCAAAGAGGATGAAAGCGTCGCGGGTGAGCAGGATCCCGAGCGTGACGAGGCACTTGAGGGCCACGGCGGCGTCGCCATCGCCGGAAGCCGCCGTGCACAGGCGGATCCGCAGCTGAAGCCATGGAGCACGTCCTGGTGGTACGCCTACGTCGGAGGCGTGGACTGGTGATGCGGCGTCGCTCGAGGACCGCTGTGCGCGTTGGCGGCGGTGTCTGTGGAGGTGGCGATTTCTGCGGAGGGGCAGATGCGGTGCGGGTCAATGGGGAGAGGATGGGAGCGGTTATGCGTTTTCCTAGATTAGGGGAGCGTAATTAATGAGAGGAGAGGGGAAATAGATGCAAAACCAATCGCTCGATCCGGACGAGATCGACGGCGTCCGGGACGTCCGATAGTTTGTTTCCAATCGGACCCTGATGGTTAGTATTTACCATATATTAGTCACTTGTCGTCATGCACAGTTGTGCATATGCCAATATGTCATCATATCTTAACAAGTCAGTCCATATCCTTTTAACAAATCAAATCAATTAAAAGACATGCAATTACAACATTAAATGGATGATTAAAGCACGCATGCTACAAATAGTGCAATGCGGTGTGCATGCTCCTTCACACAGAGAACACCCAAGACATCCGCCATGAAGATCATCATCATGCTCCTCCTCGTCCTTGCACCCCTCGCCATGGCCGCCCGTCTCAAGTGCCCCGGCGTGCCGCACGTCAGCACGACGGTAGCCTGCCGCAGCGCGTGCGGCACGAAGCTCATGTACGACCTCTGCATCGACTCGATGCGGCGCAGCGGCATGGACCCATCCCCGTCGCACACGGAGGAGACCACCATGTACGCCATCCTGGCGGGGCAGCAGGCCATGGCGTCCTACCACGACACCCTGGGTTCGCTGAGCACCCAGCTCCAGCAGAACACGTCGCTCTCCGGCCGGAGAGGGACGCCTACGGTGGGTGCCTGCATGACGTCGTCGACGCGGTGAACTCCATGGCGCTCATCACCGTGACGAGTCTCCCCGGCTGCTACTTCGGAGGGCTCGCCGGCGAGTACAGGAAAGGAATGACGAGCCTGGAGAGTTGCAGGGACCGCATGCTGGCGCCGTGGATGAACACGCCGCCGCTGTACCCCAACGTTGAGCGTGATCGGAACAATGCGGTGATGGCCTACTTGATTGGTAAATTGCTGGGCATATCATGAGTTCGCGTTAGACGCATGCGGTAGTATGTGCGCAAAAAAAAAAAAAAAGACGCATGCGGTAGTACATAGGCCCAAGAGGAACCAATAGAAATTGGGGGACATGTCGAGCTGTGGAAATCAGGAAATAATCAGCACTTCCCTATGGATCGGTGTTCCTGGCTAAGTGGTTCGACGTAGCATGGCAACATAGTATGTCTTTTCTACTGATGTGTAAATGTGTTAGGAGTGTCTCGATCTTTGCCTGCTTAACTACACTATTGTTTCTTAAAAAAGGAAAAAAAAACTACACTGTCGCATCTAGTATTTCTTTTGTCGTCCATTTTTTTATCTTATCCTTTCTTCTGTTTTTTTCTTCTTTTGTGTCTGTTTTTTTACATTTCTATATTGTTTCCTTAATTTTTCTTATGGTCTATTTAATTAAGGTCTGATTTTTTACCTTTTCTGTCTCATGCCTTTTCAAGTTTCGTTTCGTTGTGTCTAAAAATTGGTTCTCCCTATAGTGGGCATGTGTTCTACCGGGGCTAATTGTATTTTACCTATAGTTATGATTTCTTTAGCGAGTGGTAAAATTGTGTTCTGCTAGTAGTTGTGATCTTGTTCCGCTAGTGGTAAAATTGAAATTTCCGGCCACGACATGACACGAGTAATTGTCTGCTTTTTTCCGGCTATCCGATTTCTCTTGGGCAGCAGCGAGCGACTCTAAGAGCAACTCCAGCCGTTGGCCCCCCAGGCCGAATTGCCGGCGTTTTCTTGGGCCTGCTAGGGGGGGGGGGGGGGGGGGCACCGGCAAAAAAAAAACGGCCTGGGTACGCGCCGATTCCCAGCCGCGGCCCCAACGGCACGAACCAAATTCGGGGGAAATTTAGCTATGTACGTTAAGTTTGGGGATAGTTCATTAAACTTGAAAAAGTTCGACGAAAAATAGCCGGAATTCATACATAAAAACATGTAAAAACTTAAAAAAAAACTACGGCATGAACATGCCGAAGTTGCGGTAGAGCTGCTGCGAGTAGTCGCCGCCGTCGTCGTCGTCATCGCCACCGGGGGGAGGAGCACTGCATCCTGCGCCGTCGTCGCCGCCGCGGTACTGGTGGCTCGGGCCGGCCTCGCCCTCGTCGCTGTCGTCCAGGACGACGAGATCCGGCTCGGCGCGACGAAGCTCCGGCTCGGCGCGACGACGGCGGCGGCGCTCGTAGCGCGCGAGGAGCTCTGCCTCCTCGGCGTCAACGCGGCGTTGGCGCTCCTCCTCCTCCCGCGTGTGGTCGCGGGCTGACCAGTCCAGCGCGTACTCCAGCTTCGCCGGAAGCACGTCGTTGAGGCTGTTCGCCATGGCGATCTTCACGGCCTCCTCCTCGTCGTAGTCCTCCTCCACCTTCACGGCCTTCTTGAAGGCCTTCTTGAGGACGCGGCCGAGGGAGCTCCCACCGGTGCCGGGCTCCTTCTTCGGCGTCAGCAGGCGGCCTTCGCCGGGCTCCCTGATGACGATGCCGCGGGAGGAGCGTGTCCGCGGCGGCTCGTCCACCGGCTCGTCCTTGACGCGGGCGAGCGGTGTCCGCGGCACCGAGCCGGCGGAACGGGTGGCGCCGACGGAACGGGAGGCATGCCCCACCACCTCTTCCTGCCGTCGGTGTTGTTGCGCTTGGGCGCAGGCGGCGGGCCGGTGTAGTCTTGGAGCTGGCGCTGGCGGCGCTCTGCGAAGTAGGCGTTCCATGAGACGTTGTTCTCCTGGTCCCAGATCGGGTTCGCCCGCTGCTCGTCCGTCATGCGCTCGCGGGCGGCGTGGATCTCGACCAGCCGATCCTCGTCGGTAGGGACGGGGGGAACCAGGAAGCCCATCTGGCTGTGCCGCCAGTTGCCGGGGGCGCGCATGTCCGGCAGGGCTGGGTAGCCTACCTCGTACAGCAGGCGAGAGCCTCCCAGTCCTGCAGCCAGTTCCGGCCGAAGCCATTGGCCGCCGCGGCGTCTCCAGGGTACCTCTCCGCCATTGGTTCTCTCGGCGAGCTTGAGAGGGGAAGAAGGGGAGCTTGAGTTGGGCGAGTGCGGTGAGATGTGTGGGCGTGCCCGGCGGTGAGAGGGTGGGGTAATAAATACCGGCGGGGCAGTAAGTGTGGCGCGCCGTAACTCCGCCGCGTGGCCGATTTGACTCGACGGCGGTACGCCTGACCGGCGGCATGAGCACTAATGCGACGCGGGAGACGAGGCGATGAGGACGACGAAGCGGTGTGCCGCTGACAGGGCGGGCCCGCTGGAAGCTTCGCGCGGTTTCCCTCGGTTTCGCGCCATTTTCCCTTTCGCCGGTGCCCCCAGGCCGAACCCGGCGCGCTGGGTTCGGCCTGGGACGCCGGATAAAAATTGGGCCAAATCCGGCGAAAAAAGAGGTCTTGGGGGGCGCTGGGGGACGACTACGATGAAAATGGGCCGCCGGCGTAAAAAAGGGGTGTTGGGGGGCTCCTGGGGGACGGCTGGAGTTGCTCTAATGAGCCCTGGAGCAACGACGACATATGTGATCATCAATGACGTCAGTCGTCGGCCTCCATTCACTGTCCAGCTAGCTACATATATCCAACCCAACGACAAGGAGGCCCAGCCAGATAGATTTGTGTGCTCAGCCTCGAGCGGCAGTAGCAAGAGGGGAGGCATCGTGATCGTGGGCCCCGGGCTCGCCGGCCTCGCCGTGGCGCTCGGCCTACACAGGTAGCAGCTGCAGGCAGTGTCCTGTGGTTGTGTTGTGTTGGTCGATGGCTTTCAGACTCACCGCGAAATTGAAATTCTGCAGGAAAGGGGTTGGGAACGTGGTGGTGTTGGAGTCGTCGCCGGTGCTCCGGGCGTCGGGGTTCGCCTTCGCCACGTGGCCCAACGCCTTCCGCGCGCTCGACGCTCTCGGCGTCAGCGACAAGATCAGGGACCTCCACCTGCATGTCCAGGGGCTGCGCGTCCTGTCTTCGGCCACCGGAGAAGTGGCGCAGGAACTGGATTTCTCGGCGCCACGGTGAATAATTTCTGTCCCGGCGTTAGAAGATGTTCACTCTGCTGGCATGAACACCAACCCCTGTTATTTTATGGTGATCCAAATCCGTTTCTATAAGTGAGAAGGCTAACGACGGAGCGAAGCGAGGCCCGTCGCCGGTAGGCTTGGGCCGGTACGGTACGAGTTGTAACCGACCAGGACACCGATTGTTGCCGACCTAGTTTAGGTCAGGACCACTATAAATACGTCTTGTAAGCCGCCGCCGGAGATAAGCCACACATTGTAAATCCCGGCGCGTTTGTAACCTCACCCCGAAATATGGCGCCCGTGGTTTTTCTCTTCCTTGTTGGAAGGGTTTTCCACGTTAAAATCTCGTGTCCCCCGTTGGTTTGATCTTGCTTAATTTCATCGTTGTTTTGCTATCGTTTGCAACAAGTGGTATCAGAGCATTGGTTACAGATTAGGGTTTTGCGATGGCATCGATGAAGTTTGATCTACCGTTGCTGGACTACAAGATGAGGTTTTCTCTGTGGCAAGTGAAGATGCGTGCGATCCTCTCGCAGGCTTCGGATCTTGATGAGGCGCTGGATGCGTTCGGAAAGAAGGACGCGAAGGAGTGGACTCCTGAAGAAAAGCGCAAGGATCGTAAGGCTTTGTCATTAATTCAACTTCATCTATCTAATGATATTTGCAAGAGGTGCTGCAGGAGAAATCTGCGGCAGCGTTATGGCTTAAGCTGGAGTCGATCTGCATGTCCAAGGATCTAACCAGCAAGATGCATGTGAAGATGAAGTTGTTCTCGCACAAGATGCAGGAAGGTGGTTCTGTGATGAACCACTTGTCGATCTTCAAGGAGATCGTGGCCGACCTAGTGTCGATGGAGGTAAAATATGATGATGAAGATTTAGCTCTTCTGTTGTTATGTTCGCTGCCTAGTTCTTTTACAAATCTGCGAGATACCATATTGTTGAGCCGCGATGATCTAACCCTCGCGGAAGTATGTGAGGCCCTGCAGACCAGGGAAAAGATGAAAGGTATGGTGCAGACTGACGCATCACCCTCCAAGGGCGATGCATTGCAGGTTCGAGGCAGGCCTGAGCAGCGAGATAACAACTACAACAACAACAACAGAGATAAGAGCAGAGGCCGTTCAAAGTCCAAAGGACGAGACAAGTTCTGCAGGTATTGTAAGAAAACCAATCACACCATTGATGATTGCTGGAAGGTGCAGAACAAGAGAAAAGGAACGGTACTTACCAACCGAAGAATAAATCTGACGGTAATGGTAATGGTAAGGTTGCTGTTGTTGCTGGTGATAATAGTTCTGATGGTGAATGCTTAGCTGTTTTTGCTGCATGTGTTACCCGTGATGATGAGTGGATTCTTGATACTGCTTGTTCGTTTCATATTTGCTGTAACAAAGATTGGTTCAGTTCTTATGAGATTGTGCAGACTGGAGATTTCGTGCGTGTGGGGAACGACAACAAATGTCATATTGTTGGCGTTGGATCTGTTCAGATCAAGACCCATGATGGGATGACACGCACGCTGACGGGAGTGAAACACATACCATCTATGGCGAGAAACTTGATCTCGCTGAGTACCCTTGACTGTGACGGGTACAAGTATGCCGGAGGGAATAAACGCCTGAAGGTATCGAAAGGTTCTCTTATTGTTATGGTTGGTGATATGAATTCTGCCAAGTTATATATTCTTAGAGGTAGCACTTTGTCTGGTACTGCTGCTGTTATTACTAATGATGATCCAAGTACAACTAACCTTTGGCACAAGCGACTTGGACATATGAGTGAACTTGGTATGGCAGAATTGGCCAAGAGAGAACTGCTGAAGGACTGCAATATGAATAAGTTGCCGTTCTGTGAACACTGCGTGTTTGGTAAGCATAAGAGAGTTAAGTTCAATGCTTCCGTTCATACCACTAAAGGTACATTAGATTATGTACATGCTGATTTGTGGGGACCTTCACGTAAGCCCTCTTATGGTGGTGCTCGTTATATGCTTACTATTATTGATGATTACTCTAGAAGAGTTTGGCCTTATTTTATGAAAAATAAAGATGATACTTTTGCTGCTTTTAAAGAGTGAAAGTTATGATTGAAAGGCAAACTGAGAGGAAGGTGAAGTTGCTTCGTACTGACAATGGTGGCGAATTTTGTTCGTATGAATTTGATGATTATTGCAGGCAGGAAGGCATTGTCAGGCATCACACCATCCCATACACACCTCAGCAGAATGGTGTAGCGGAGCGGATGAACAGGACTATCATCTCCAAAGCTCGCTGCATGTTGTCCAACGCCCGCATGAACAGGCGTTTTTGGGCTGAGGCTGCCAACACCGCCTGCTACTTGATCAACAGGTCACCGTCCATTCCCCTTGACAAGAAAACTCCTATTGAGGTATGGTCTGGTGAGCCGACTGATTATTCACAATTGAAAGTTTTTGGTTGCACTGCCTATGCTCATGTTGATAATGGAAAGTTAGAGCCTAGAGCTGTTAAGTGCTTATTTCTTGGTTATGGTTCCGGAGTGAAAGGATATAAGTTGTGGAATCCGGAAACTAAAAAGACTTTCTTCAGCCGGAGTGTTGTGTTTAATGAATCTGTTATGTATCAGGACAGTCTGACTACTGATGTTGTGCCAGATTCTTCTGATAAGGACGAACCACGGGTTCGTTGCAGGTGGAGCAGATGGAGCACCTAGATGAGGAGGTAACAGAAACTGTTGATGAGGAGATTGTGCAAACCTCACCTCCGGTTTTGCAGCAACCGTCCATTGCTGCTGATCGGCCAAGGAGAAATATTGTTCCCCCTAACCGATTAATTGAAGAATGTGATGTTGTTTATTTTGCTCTAAGTTGTGTTGAACAGGTGGAGCATGAGGCTGAACCAGCTACATACACTGAAGCTATTGCTTCGGTTGATCGTGACAAGTGGATTGGTGCAATGCACGAGGAGATGCAATCACTTGAGAAGAATGGCACATGGGATGTTGTGCGCTTGCCTAAACAAAAGAAGGCCGTCCGCTGCAAGTGGATCTTCAAGAGAAAGGAAGGTTTGTCTCCTAATGAGCCTCCAAGGTTTAAGGCAAGGTTAGTAGCTAAAGGTTTCAGTCAAATTCCCGGTGTGGATTATAATGATGTGTTCTCCCCGGTTGTCAAGCATAGTTCTATTCGTACATTCTTCAGTATTGTTGCTATGCATGATCTTGAGCTTGAGCAGTTAGATGTGAAGACTGCATTTTTGCATGGAGAACTTGAGGAGGAGATATACATGGACCAACCAGAAGGGTTCATAGTGCCTGGTAAGGAGGATTTCGTGTGCAAGCTAAAGAAGTCCCTTTACGGTTTGAAACAATCTCCTCGACAGTGGTATAAAAGGTTTGATTCTTTTATGATGTCACATGGCTTTAAGAGGTCTGAATATGATAGCTGTGTGTACATTAAATTTGTTGATGAATCGCCTATATACTTACTGCTATATGTTGATGATATGTTAATTGCTGCCAAGAGCATGAAAGAAATCACTACATTGAAGAAACAGTTGAGTAGTGAGTTTGAGATGAAGGATCTTGGTCCTGCTAAGAAAATTCTAGGTATGGAAATTTCAAGAGACAGAAAATCTAGATTGCTATTTCTTAGTCAGGAGAATTATATTAAGAAAGTTCTTCATCGCTTTAACATGCATGATGCAAAGTCTGTTAGTACGCCTATTGCTCCTCACTTTAAGTTGTCTGCATTGCAATGTCCTAGTACTGATGAAGATATTGAGTACATGTCTCGAGTTCCATATTCTAGTGCTGTTGGTTCCTTAATGTATGCCATGGTGTGTTCTCGACCTGATTTGTCCTATGCTATGAGCTTGGTCAGTCGATATATGGCTAATCCTGGTAAAGAACATTGGAAAGCTGTTCAGTGGATTTTCAGGTACCTTCGCGGCACATCCAACGCTTGCTTGAAGTTTGGCAAGACTGGTGAGGGACTCGCAGGCTATGTGGATTCAGATTTTGCTGCCGACTTAGATAAGAGGAGGCCCCTCACAGGTTATGTATTTACTTGTAGTGGATGTGTTGTTAGTTAGAAGGCTACCTTACAGGCTGTTGTTGTATAATCTACTACTAAGGCTGAGTACATGGCTATTGCTGAAGCATGCAAAGAATCTGTTTGGTTGAAAGGTCTGTTTGCTGAGCTTTGTGGAGATGATACTTGTATTAACCTGTTCTGTGACAGTCAAAGTGCCATTTACCTTACTAAGGATCAGATGTTCCATGAGAGAACAAAGCACATTGATGTCAAATACCATTATGTGCGTGATGTTGTTGCACAAGGTAAGCTGAAGGTATGCAAGATCAGTACTCATGATAATCCTGCTGATATGATGACAAAGCCAGTTCCTATTGCTAAGTTTGAGCTTTGCTCGAGCTTAGTTGGTATAACTGTTTAGCCCAAGAGGCTAGTTGGCGCCGAAAGTGTTTTCTTTAATGTTTCAGGGTGAAGGATTGTTGATGCTACAAGATGGAATTTGGCTCAAGGTGGAGTGTTATTTTATGGTGATCCAAATCCGTTTCTATAAGTGAGAAGGCTAACGACGGAGCGAAGCGAGGCCCGTCGCCGGTAGGCTTGGGCCGAAGCGAAGCGGAGGCGTTAGCCCACCGTGATGCCCCGAGACAGGAGGACTGCGGGGGGTGCGGGGGCGCTGCCCCCGCGGTACGGTACGAGTTGTAACCGACCAGGACACCGATTGTTGCCGACCTAGTTTAGGTCAGGACCACTATAAATACGTCTTGTAAGCCGCCGCCGGAGATAAGCCACACATTGTAAATCCCGGCGCGTTTGTAACCTCACCCCGAAATAGTGAAGTATTGCTGGCTGGCGCCCGTGGTTTTTCTCTTCCTTGTTGGAAGGGTTTTCCACGTTAAAATCTCGTGTCCCCCGTTGGTTTGATCTTGCTTAATTTCATCGTTGTTTTACTATCGTTTGCAACAACCCCTTATTAGACGCTTGGATTTGGATCATGTGGGTGCAGAGGAGGAGGAGGAGGAGGAGGAGGACCGATCGAATTCCGGTGCGTCAGGCGAGACTTGCTGCTCCAGGTCCTGGAGGCAGAGCTGCCGAGAGGCACCATCCGCTACTCCTCCAAGATCGTCTCCATCGATCAGGACGACGACGCCAAGATCATACATCTTGCTGACGGCTCAACTCTCAGAGCAAAGGTGAGGAACGTTCTGAACGAATGCAACTCGTTTTAAAGACAGAGACCCACACCTTGTTTGCTTGTGCATTTTTTTTTTGACAATGAATACCATATATATTATAGTAACAAATAATACATGGTATAGATACATGAGCTGACTACAACGATTACAAAATAAAGACAAAATGAGACAAGGAAATCTTCGAGATCTTCAAGCCCTTTTTTCTTTCATAACACAATCTTGTACTTTTCTGAAGGCAACCGTAGAATAATGGCATAGATACCAAACCACAGACCTGTGAATACCAATAAAGGTTCTCCCATAATTTTAAATTTGAGCCTCAATGCCAAGGCTTTGTGCATGCACACAGCCATTAAAATAATCAAACAATATCGGCAAGAGTACCAACACTGATATTTCAGGAAAAGACAACCGTACAACTTGGTCGACGTCACGGCAGCCCTCCAACCACCAATCATGCACTCCAGTCTTCCTGCAGAATCGTACCTCTCAAGAAGTATTGGGAGCCGAGAGAACGAATCACCATTGTCGAGGACGAAGTAGCCGGGACAGATATTGCGAGGACAAACCTCCTCGCGGCAACCATGAGAAAAAATCCAAAATCGATCTGGCGAAGCAAGATCTGAAGAACCATACCTAGATAAACTTAATCTTTCGACACCACCATTGACACCGGGAAGAAGATCTCGCCGTCGAACAATGGCCCAAAGATCACTTATTGAAAACGATGCCATCTCCATTGATGAAGAAGGCGACAAGCAAAACCAAAATCAAACATTAGGGACCTTACTATTGCCCTGTGCGCAAGTCCGAGGTCCCCACCCCTCCTAGCGCCAGAGCGACCACTAGGGGAGGCAGGGACCCGTCGATTCGCGGACGAAGGAGGCGATGAAGACGCAGATGGCGGTGGCGGCGACGGCTAGGGTTGAAACCCTAGGCCGCCGCCTCTCTTTTCTAACTCCACGACTTGACTCCTTGTGGATTTTTCTTTGTTATTACTCACACTGAAATGTTTTAATATTTATGGAAAGGTAAGAAAATATCACTCTAGAAATTGTTCTGTTACTCACAGGAAAATATTTTAATATTTATGGAAAGGTAAGAAAATAGAGCTATCCATCTAGTCTAGCTTTGAAGTATGTTCGCTAAATAAAAAATGTAGCAATCAACAACAAAATAATAGAAAAAGGGTACATGAAATGTGTCATGAGCGTTTGTATTATAAATTAATTATATATTATATCGATTGATCACGCGGTCATCTATCACTCCACGGCTAGCTCTGCAATTACATAGTAACGTCAAACAATTGCAGGTACTGATCGGATGTGATGGGATCAACTCGGTGGTCGCCAAATGGCTGGGGCTCGCCAAGGTATCATACTCGGGGCGCCCGGCCACACGGGGCCTCGCGAACTACCCCAAAGTTCTTACAGTTCTTTGGCTAGGGCTTCCGTTTTGGCTTTGTACCCTGCATCGACACTGAAATCTATTGGTTCTACACGTGGTCCCCTTCCCCAAACGGTTGGTTTCCTCTCATGTACTCCCTCCGTTTCAAAATAGATGATTTTTATTTGTCTACATATGAATGTATTTAGACATCTTTTAGTATATAGATGCATCCATATGTAGACAAGTGGAAGTCAAGTATTTTGGAACGGAGGGAGTACCTATTAGGCTGGTGCCAGTGCACCGCCTCACTATCGTCCCGCCACGTCAGCTTTTATCCCCACTTTCACCCCACTCTCACCCCACAGTGTCAATGCACGGGCTATAGTGGCACTGTCACTTCTCTCTTCTCCACGTCATCATTCTGTAGATACTGCTAATTTTTTGTTTAAATAGTCTAAAAAATAGTCAAATGGATTGTACAAAATCATATTAGTCAGCTGCAGCTTCCAAATGTTTTTTTTATTTTTTTTTGAATTTTTTATGAATTTAAATCAGAGAAAGAAAAAAAGAATAAAAAAATCCTCCCGCCCACTCTCGCCGGGCGAGCCTGCCGTCGCCCGGCGCCAGCTCCCGCCCCTGCTCCCGCCCCGCTCCCGCCCCTGCTCGGTCGACAGGGGCCACTCCCGCCCCTAGCCTTAATTTGGATCAATTCATCATCCATGTCGAGGCCCAGGTGTCCAACATCCACTTACCGTCTTGTGTTTATTTGCAGATAAGGGCATCGATGAGAGCGGCGCCAAGTTGAAGCAGTACGTGTTGGACAAGCTGGGGAGTTCCAAGGTGCCCATGGAGGCCTTGGAAGTGGTGGATCACTACAGGAAACTGTGGATATGCCGACGGCCAAAAGCCATCGGCGTAGATCAAATTGTCGTTGGCATAGGTATACACCGACGGCTGCCATCGGCGTATGGCCGTCGACGTATCAGCCCGTAGGCATAGCCAAAAATGCCGTCGGCGTAGCGAAAGCCGTCGGCATAGTATCGTCGGCATATTTTTTCCCTCATTTTTTCATCATTTTTATTTTTTTTAAAAAAATTTACTTATATTTTTTAATTCTAATTTTATTTTTATTCTGAAATTTCCTACTTAGCCACACACTTAAACTCTAATTCTGCTCATAATCCCAAGTCAAACTACTTAGCCTGGTCAAACTTCCCATTCGGTCACCCATCCTCCAGCCCAAGCACGCTTAACTTCTGAGTTCCATCCAAATTAGCTTCTAAATGAGAAATTAGAACTTACTGATATAATTATCATATCAATCATATTAACCCCTGGGTCACGATGTTACACTTTTTATAACTTAAATTTTTAAAATTTATTTGAATAAATAATAATTATTAAGTAATAATATTTTTGAATAAATAACAATAAAATGAATTTTAATTTATTTTTTCCCTTTCTACATTTAATATAGAATATCTCATATCTTTAAATCCGAAAATCGAAATTTGACAAATAAAATGTCTAAATCGATTAGAAAAATGAGAAAAATTCAAATATTTCATCCATATCATCTTTTGCATCACAAAAACCTTGATAGTTTTAGAAAATTGGGAATACTCAAAAAATGGGTTTTTAATAAAAAAAACTTCACAGAAATGAGCTACGAGGTATAAAGATGTATGGTTTTCGACTGAAATAAGCTAGGGTATGACATTTAACATAGCAAAAAATGTCGGAATGAGGCAATATTTGACACACTGGTGTATCTTGGTTGTAGAATAGTATTGACTAAGGGGTTTAGGGTTTTCGTTGAATAAAAAACCCATTTTTCATTTTTTTTAGTGTCAAAACAGGCTTTTTTTGTGAAGCAGCTACCAAAACGGCTCACCGAAAGAGGAACATCCAAATAGATAGAAAATAGTATACCACCTTATAAGTGCATTGAACCCTGGGTTTGGATATAAAAACATACTTAGGTATTTCAAACAATTCAGATAAGTTCCTGCCGATTTCGCTGGAAGTGGGTCTGATTTGAACTACGAGTGTCACATAGTTTGGTCATGATTTTTTGAAAAAATCACTTTTAGATCCACAATGTATACTTTCTTTAGAGATCTTTGATGGTTTTTGCTGGATCGAAGTTACGGTTAGGTTTAGGTTTATCGTTAGGGTTTACGGTCTCGGTTTCGGGCTAGGGTTAGATATAACTAATTCAAAAAAAATTCAAAAAAATGGAAAACCTTCACTACAGGCTAGGTTTATTTATTCAGAATAATCGCTATTATTACTAAATTAAAGGGAATTAGAGTTTAAGTGTGTGGCTAAGTAGGAAATTTCAGAATAGAAATAAAAATAGAATTAAAAAATATAAGTAAAATTTAAAAAAAATGATGGAAAAAATGAGGAAAAAAAATATGCCGACGGTACTATGCCGATGGCTTTCACTACGCCGACGACATTTTTGGCTATGCCTACGGGCTGATACGCCGATGGCAGCCGTCGGCGTAGACCTATGCCGACGACAATTTGAACTACGCGAGATAAGCCTTGATGCCCCTGTCGCGCCCCTACGGTTTCATCCGCCTCTCTCGCTCATGGTCACGAACATCAGCCGAGGGAACTTTTGCGTGGCTGGCGACGCATTGCACCCAATGACACCGGACGTTGGCCAGGGCGGATGCTCCGCGCTAGAGGACGGTGTCGTCCTTGCGAGATGCCCTGATAATGCAATCCTTGCCAATGGCAAGAGAAGTGGCACATATAAGGAGAGGATTGAGCCGGGTCTGCGCAAGTATGCAGGGGTACGGCGTTGGAGCATTGAGCTCATCGGGACCGCCTATGTGGTTGGCTTCATATAGCAGAGTAACAATGCGATCATAAGCTTTCTGCAGGAGAAATTTCTTGCTGGAGTGCTTGCAAGAAGACTTGTGAAAATGTCAGACTACAATTGTGGATATAGAAAAAAGGCAACCAATGCCCAGCTTTGAATTAATAAAGCCACATAGTTCAAGCGGCAAAGACAACATGCTGAACAAACAACTCACAGGCCAAAGACAACATGCGACAACTACAATTGTGGATCATTGTGAACATAAATAGTTATTTCTTTTTAATCCCCCTACTTTTGACTATTTATATAGTGTGTGTTATTAACATACTTGTATGAGATATTCATCATGTAGACTAAATGAAACCATCACGCATATTCATATATTTAAAAGTGTTTCATATAATATGATAACAGACAATTCGAACTACAAAGATCTCTTATAAATCGGTGAGATTCTACTAATATATAGAAAATCCATATGCACACAAGTTATATTCTATTTTCGGTTATGTCTATTTGGTGTTTTGAATGTCTAAAGAGGTTAAACGCTACAATTTTTACTATATCAAATTATAAGATCAAACACACTCAGACACTATGAAGGAAACATATCATGTTTATGGACGTATTTTCAAATATCCAATTAACTTTAAGCAAACAATAATCAATGTTTTGATAGTTTGGCCATCCATATCTAAAATGAAAATGGCATTTTTCCTTCCCAACTCTTTTGTGGGCTCACTCAACCTTATAACGATCACATCTCACGTATTTGTAGTCAGGATGAACTTTTTTAAAGATATTTTATTTTGAATTTATATTCAAAAGATGCACTTACAACATCTCACATATCATGTGTCGGAAGTGAAATCCCATGAAAGCTCTCCTACTATGACATTATCGATAGTGAAAAAAAAATATAAATCAAGCGGACCTTTTCAAAAATAGGTTTTTTTCTAACGAATTCCAATTTTTAAACTACCAAAAATTAGCAAATTCGAGTAATTAATATCGATGTGAACCAACCAATGGCGCAGTAGGTTCCATTGCGAAAGAAGTTCAAATAACCCCCTATCTTTCGTGTTTGGGTCTCTAACCCCCCTATCTATTAACTGGATTACTTAACCCCCTAACTATCCAAAACCGGGCAAATTACCCCCACTAGCGGTTTTGACAGTGGTTTTAGCCACGGTGGAAACCGGTTTGGACACGTGGTTTTAGCCACGGCCGGCCGGCTACCCGACGCACGCAGCAAGCAAGGCTAGCCAGCCTATGCCGGCGTCTACGGGCGTGGCGTGGCGCGCTATCCGGCCGGTCGATTTGGTGGCGCGGGGTGACCTCACGGGATCCGCGGCACAGTGCATGCCGGAGCATGGGAGCAGGCAAAGGCGGGCGACAACCGACGGGATGCGGCGCAAGATGGGAGGGCCCCATGCCGACCCGTAGAGTGCCGGTCCAGCGCGCCCCGGCCCCCTGGAAAGGACAAAGGGTCGCTGTTGCCTTCTGCTGGAGCTAGAGTGGTCTCCATCCATCGGAGACAGACATGGCGCCGCCTGCTAGCTAGCTGCCTGTGACTTCTTGCGACCACCGACTTCTCGTACAACGACCTGTCCGGCCAGCTTCCCAACACGGGTAAGCTGGGGTACCTTAACGCCACGACGTTCGCAGGCAACCCGAGGCTGTGCGGGCTGGTGTTGAACCGGCCGTGCGGCGGCTATAGCGGCGGGTTGTCGACGGCGACGGTGAGGCCGCAGCGGGACTACAAGTTGGTGTTCGCGCTGGGCTGCTGGCGACTGGCGTGCTCGGTGGTGTCCGCTCCGGCGGCCGTGTGGCGAGCTCGGTCGTACCGCGGGGGCAGGGGCGGGCCCGAGGGCGCGTGGCTGTTCACGGCGTTCCACAAGGTGGACTTTGGGATCGCGGAGGTGATCGAGTGCATGAAGGACGGGAACGTGGTGGGCCGCGGCGGCGCCGGCGTGGTGTACGCCGGCCGCACCGGGTCGACGGGGATGATCGCCGTGAAGCGGCTGAACGGCGGCGGTCCTGCGGCGTCGCACGACCACGGGTTCCTTGCGGAGATCCGGACGTTGGCCAGCATCCGGCACCGGAACATCGTGCGGCTGCTGGCGGTGTCCATCGTGGATAAAACCACCGTCAAAACCGCCGATGGGGTAATTTGTCCGGTTTTGGATAGTTAGGGGGTTAAGTGACCCAGTTAATAGATAGGGGTTTAGAGACCCAAACATGAAAGATAAGGGGCTATTTGGACTTCTTTCTTCCATTGCTGACATGGCACACACCTATCTCCTCCAAAACACTCTTTTTTATCCAGATCCGAGGATGAAGAAGCAAAACCGTGGACCAGCACCGCCGGTATTCTGTTCCCAAATTCCACAGATTTCCACTCCCCACTCCAATACTTAAACCGGCGAGCAACACAGCAGAATCCCAACCTCCGACTTCAACTCCAAGCCCCGCCCACTCCCACACCAAACGGGGAAGAATCAGCTTCCCCACTCCGTTTCTCGAGATCTCAGCCCAAACCTGAACGCCGCGACCTGCACAGATTCTTTTTTTCTTCTTCGCTCCTTAGCCGCAGCATCGCAGGATTGGGTCGAGAGGTAAAATCCGGTTTGGAGTACTCGTTTATTTATTTATCGGGCCCTGTCGTGTTCTCGTGCGAAAATATAGGATCTTGCGATGTTTGGGTTGTCGCTGATTCCTGGGCGGATCTTCTCTGTGCTGTTCTTGTAGGCATTCTTGGTGACCGGAGAAGTAGCTTGATCCTCTGCTTCAGGTAATGGCACCGGATAATATTACCTTTGTATGTGGTGGATTTAGAGTACACAGGCACACCGCCGTTTCTGTTACTATCTTGTTTTGACTTTTGAGACGACATGACTTGCTTAGTACTCCGTATGAAATTACTAAGAAATGGGATCTTAATCTTAGTGGTCGGGAACCTACAATGCAATAAGTGCTCTCCGCCAGCCACTAGATTTTCCTTCAGTTCATCAAAATTTAGTGGAGTGCGAAGTGTTCTATTTAGGCACAACTTTCTAGCCCCTGTTTTGTAGTAGATGCAAAAAATATTGGATATTAGTTGACAGGGAGGGGTTTGTTAATACAGGGCAAGGCAAGAAATATTGGATATTAGTTGACAGGGAGGGGTTTGTTATTACACATTATTTCGTATGCATTATGTCCTAATTCTCGTTATGTGGCTTTGCTTACAGGTAGTATAACAAAGGCTGTAGTTCAGAGCTTCATCAAACATGTCACTCCTTTCAAAATTACGGTTGGTCACTGTGGATGTCACTGGCACTCTGCTTGCTTACAAAGGCCGGCTTGGTGATTACTACTGTATGGCAGCAAAATCTGCTGGAAAGCCATGCCCAGACTATAACCGAATGCACGAAGGCTTCAAGCTTGCATACACTGAGATGGCTACAAAATACCCATGCTTTGGGTTTGCGGCAAAGATGCCAACGGTCGAATGGTGGCGGATCTGTGTCAAGGATTCATTCGTTAAGGTAAATCAGTTTTGGAAATATGGAGCTTTTCAGGAAACACCAGTGCCCTTTTTATGCTCCCAGTGATCTGACTGCTCGGTGTACTGCAGGCTGGCTACGATTATGATGATGAAACATTTGAGAAAGTCTTCAAACGTATTTATTCTGCCTTCGGCTCCTCTGCACCATACTCGGTGTTTCCTGATGCACAGCCCTTCATGAGAGGGCTGAGAGAAAAGGGGATCACAGTTGGGATCGTCAGCAATGCAGAGTATCGTTACAAAGAGGTCATCTTGCCTGCGTTGGGGTTGAATCAGGTTTGATGAACATTACACATTGCAGTTTTCAAAACAATTACACATGACAGTTACTGCCTTATCAACCATTTGTTGTCCTTTTGAAAGGAGTCTGCCTGATGCACGTCTTAGTTTTGCACTTAGGGCTCGGAATGGGACTTCGGGGTATTCTCAGGCATCGTTGGTGTCGAGAAGCCCGACCCAGCTATCTACAAGATCGCGCTGGAAATGGCGGGGAACATTGCACCAGAAGAGGCGCTCCACATAGGCGACAGCATGCGCAAGGACTACGTCCCCGCACGGAGCATTGGGATGCACGCGCTGCTCCTGGACCGATTCAAGACCACCGACGCTGAGAGCTGGAAGCAGGCCGGCGCGCCGGTGCTCCCTGATCTGGTAGCCGCTCAAGCGTGGCTCGACAAGAACCCGAAGGAGGAGCCTGAGCAGGAACCATTAGCATCTGCGCTGCTGCGCAGGATGTCCGAGAAAACTCTGAATTTCGCCCACTTGGAAAGTTGTGCCCTTGCTGTGGAGCGAGGGATCCAAAGAAATGGTTGTGTTGTGGTAATGTGAAGAAATAGGCGATGGACCCCAATTGATATAATTAAGAAACTGAATTTTGCAACCAAGTTCCTTATTATGGCCATCCTCTCATGATCAACCAGTTGTGGAGAGAGAGAACAATATTGAACTATTATAGGTTTTTTGCTGTCGCAGCCCCAATTATTTGTACTGGAGTACCTTTTAATTGCAGCATGAAGCACGACGTGAGCCTGAGAAAGAATAACAACATCCTTTGTTTCAGAAGGGTCGGGGAATGGAATAAGAGTGAGAGGAGTAGCATAAAAATAGGGATGACAATAACGGGGATGAAAGTGACACTAATGCGGATCGATGAGCTGAAACTTTGGATTCAAATCGTGATGGGTCTCCTTCTTGACATGACATTATAGGTAAATACACCATACTTGATATATAGTGCAGTCTAAGCTACATTTACTGCAAACTGAAGTTTAGTGCAAACTAGGCTGGATCGAAGTGTCGACACGGCTGGGGCCACAACTGACCACCGTACGTCAGGCCAAACCATCCACCTCTCGCAAAGAAACTACTGTGTTGTGGTAATGTGAAAAAAATAGACGATGGTTCGTTGAGTGACAAGTTTAATTAGCTGGAGTTGCTCTGTTTCTGGTAGTATCAGCTTCCTGTGCAGCAATTCAGCATGTGCTGGATCATGGTTCAGCCAAGAATAATCGTGATTATGTGGATCATGTTTCAGCCAAGAAAACGTATTTTTTGTCGGACATTCGCTTCGCCGTTTATGCTTGGTTTCGAACGATCCATCGTGATCAAGTTCAGAAAGAAGGAATTTTACAGCCGAGTCTGTTTCTGGAATTTTACCACTAACAAACTGCCAGTTTCTAACTCTGCAGCTGCGAAATGGGATGTGAGGGTATGATTTTCCAAGAGAACCCATCCACCCTTCATCCCAAATAAAAATCGCCTCCGAAGATCAAAAGCCACGGATACCAACTGTCAGATCCCGAATCACAGAAAGCTATGAACAATTTAGATCAGATTCAGCTCAAACGGCTGAGCTCATGATATAGGAAATATTGTATTGTATAGAGTATTTGTTCTAGGGATTTGCCTTAGCAACTGGGGAATAATCGATAGCCGATACCATTGTATTGTATTGTATCGCACTATCTCAGCTTATATAGCTCAAGGAAATTACAACTCAGTGAATTAAAGTAGCTGCAGTGAAACGGTAACTGCAACTGCTGAATTACTACAGTTAAGTGATGACGCGGTATGTAGGAATCATGGCCGTAGATACAGAGCAACATAGGACGTCGGATAACCGAACAAACAAACAAACAGTTGCACTTCAGAGTATCGAAACCTTCAGGGTTCAGAGAGGAGCCTGACATGTGTCCGCCCGCATCCTGAATCTTAGCGGACTGCAGGGTGTCTGTTCCAGGACAGGTAGTTGTGATCTCCCAATTTCCTACACAAGTCCATAATTTAGACGTCAAAAGGCTCTCATTCAGATAGGTCATCAAAAGCAACAATGATACAGCATGCTTAAATAGTTAAAGTATACTGACCTTGGTTTTATCGCGTATAGCAAGGTGAATGCAAATGCCAAGTAAATACAGAGCGCAGGGGAAAGGACCAACTTTTTCGTGCCACCGAAGCTATATGTGTTGTAGTTGTTACTCAGACTCACGGTTATGGTACCATTCACCTTGAGATCAACATACGATGACTTTTACTGTACCCTCAAATTAATATTAGAGAGAATTCCTTATTTGACACTACTTGAAAGTTTGGTTCCTTATTTGATACTGAAAATATTTTTCTTCCTTATATGACCCTTGTCTAAATTATGGACTTCTACTGTACCCGCAAATTAATACGCCGTTGGTTAGACAGAGATAAGATGGCGGCAGCTCACAAGAGTGTGATGTGAGAAGGCTGCGACGGTGGCGGCCGGTGGTGACGGCGTTAACGATGATGCATCAAATCCTAGTATGGCATAGGAACCAGTCGAATTATCATATTAACTGCCATTCATATGACACAAATACCAAAATTACCCTTCCAAATCAATGGCTGGATTTTCTTCGTAGTCCCAACTTCTATCCTGGAGTACAAGGGTACCGTATAATTCCTCTCAACATATATCCTCCCACATAACTTCCTGAATGTAGAAAGTGCTGCCATCCGCATCCAAACGATAAGATCCTCTTGCTCGCTCAACTGCCACATAAAATGAGAACAGACATAAGTACCTCCTACAGGTATTACCCAGTGAAACTTCTTTTATCTAAGCGAAAGAACTCAAATGAACTGTTGTTCCAAATTTAGATGTTTAGGGTTATATGAAGTTATTGACTAAAGACATCAAATAATATTATACCTCCTATGATTCTGAGGCCTACCGTAATGGGTCGTGTCTATCATGCCGTTTCTTAGTGCCACATCATCGAATATACGTTACCAGTAGGGTGTGCTGTTTCCTTTCATTGTATGCATCATAACTTCTCTTATGCCATGAGGGGTGCACGCGGGGAAGGAAAACGAGCTATGCATGCAGTTGCGCATCACACAGGATCTGAACATTGAATGCATTAATTGTTTTGGGCCAAGCGCTAAGAGCCGTACTCAGCCTTACATACGGCTCCAATCTCTCTCATCACTAATGAGGTTGCCACGTCAGAATTTTGGTTACGTGATAAGGCTAAGAACCGATCCTTGTTGGAGCGTTACGGAAGGCCTGATAGAAGTTGTCAAGTTCGTAATACACGAAGATTGGCTGCTTCATATGCTTTGTAACCTACACAGATACACCCATCACATTTCACATTTTAGGTAAGAGGAATGGCGGAGCTACAGGGTAAGTCAGAGGGCCACTGCCCCCCCCCCCCCCCCCAAAAGAAGCAGCCAAAAAATTGCTGATAACTGCATGCACACTACAACTTTATAAATGGTAGTTGTAGGGCAATCGGTGGACATGCATCTGTGAAAATCCACCCATCATGCACATAGCACGCTGCACTAAGCCACTAACTCGATTTGGAAAATGTGCACCTACCTACTAAATTACCCGAAACTTGTGAGTACTCCGTAGATGGTAGGTCGACAAAAAATAAAGGCTTCTACACAACATAAAGAAGTTCCGGCGCCAATAGAATGTGAACTACTCCACTAGTGAAAAACGGGGCACTAGTCCCGGTTTCAGAGGGGATCTAGTTCCGGTTGGGCAACCGGGACTAGCCAATCGGGATTAGAGGCCCCCCCTCTAGTCCCGGTTGTCCACGAACCGGGATAAGAGGCCCTCCCACGTGGCCACGAAGGAGCCCGCGGGGCTGGAGACCTTTAGTCCCGGTACGTACCACGAATCGGGACTAACTTTGGGCCTTTTTTTTCTTTTCGAATATTTTTCAGGGTTTGAGGTTTAGGGGTTTCGGATGGTTTCCATCGTACGGGAATCACGTCGATACGCCAAAAACGCGGAGGTTTGAGGTATATATAAATTATATTACTACACGAAGATCACGTTGATGCATATATATAACACATATAAATTAAGTAGTACATGAAGATCACGTTTCCGTACGAACTATTTAATTACATGGAGATCATCACTAGTACATGGAGATCACTTATGTCGGTAGTAGTACTCTCCGTTTTCAGGTATGACCTCCGCAAGAAGAAATCCCGCCAATTCCTCTGCAATTGCTTTTATGCGGTCATTTGGTAGGAGGGCGTTCCGCTTCCTTGCAACCTTTAAAAGGAGAAAAACAATTATGAATGAAACTCAACACAATTGATGGTAACAAAATAAAATTGTGAATAATGTTTACGTACCTCTTTATTTCTTCGATTATTGAATTTCTCAGTGGTCCTCATTTGAATGAACTCGCAAACGTAGTATCCACATAAGTGGGTCCCGGTTGGCTGTTCCAGACACCACTGTTCGAGAATAGAATTCAATCAAATCAAGCTTGATAATGGTATTGAATCTAGAATTAAAGAGATACGCGGATCTAAGTAGTACTACTTACCTTGTTCAGAGACCATATCAGCTTCGGTTTCACAGGCCAGGTGCTATGACTTGAGCTCTGCTCACCAAAAGGATTAAAGCACTACAACCGAAATGACCTTTAGTGACAAAGTACTTTTGTCACTTATTAGTCCATTTTTGTCACTGATTAGTTGTGGATGACAAAAATGGTGCGTCATTAGGTTTGTCATTGATTGACCGTCATAGATTCATCGGGATGACGAGATGAAAATTTTGTCACTGATTTAGATGAATCCGTGACGGTGGGAATTTTTGTCAATGATCATGTTTAATCCGTGACAGCCTGATTTGTCATCGTTTGTATGCAAATTTGTCACTAATTGGTTGAATTTGAGTGTACGACTGGTCAACATTAGCTGACGTGGCTTCTTACATGTGGGTCCAGCTGTGGTGACGTGGATGCTGATGAGTGGGTCCAGATGCTGTGACGTCAGATGATGACATGTGGGCTAGATCCGTGCTGACACGTTGGACCCACTTAATCCAGACAGGTGGGACACATATTTTCTGGCTAGTGGGACCCACTTATTCATGACATGTGGGACCAATTTTTTCTGGTGAGTGGGACCCAATTTTTTCTGGTATGTGGGACCCACAAATGCTGACGTGTGGGACCATTTCGTTTTTCGAGAAGTGGGACCCACATTTTAGGATTGTGGGACCATACGTTGCTGTTTGGTGGGCCCAGAATGTGGTGACGGTGTCACATTTTCCGTCATTGTTGGAACGGAAAATTATTTTGTAAAAATGTAATTTTCTGGCAATTTTGAGCAGAGAAATACAATTGAAAACAAATATATAATTGGAACCGAATCAATATTATAGGAATTATAGTGGCACACATACTATAAGTCTGAAAGACACAAACATTTGTAAGACACTGAGGTGAATAAAAGAGGAAATAATAGTATCTAGCATTGTTCTTTATTCAAAAGATGCATCAGGATGGTGGTCATCAGTTGGGCTGCGATGATTGTTGTGACGTCCTTAAGAGCAAACTAAGCAGCGCATCCATTTCTTGTTGCCTCTTTTCATAAGCCAGACTCTTCTCTTCCTGAGAATTCTTGAGAGCTGCAAGTTCTTCATCCTGCTTTCTTCTCATTTCTTCAAATTTCTGTTCCTGGGCTTGCATCCTTGACTCCAGATCGTTTTTATACCTTTCAGCTGCCAGTACTGATTGTTGCTCCTGATCAGCAAGCCTCTCTTCTAGCTCTCTAATGCGCTCTTTGGAAATGGTGTATCTCTGGGAGCATGATGAGACGCCCAATCTTGACAAGAATGTGCTAGAGCTGGAGGAGCTCTGTTCCTTGAGGACTTGTTGAACAATCATCACATTTGTTTCTTCAGGATGATCCTCTGGATGTGGTCCCATCTTTCTTAGCAGCATTTGTTCCTGCAATTAGATTCAAATGTTTCAAATGCTAGTATGCCGAGACAGTAATAATAAATTTGTGTTGTTGTTAAATATTTCGTACATAAGCCTCTTCTGCTTCCTGAGGCATCACACCATCCTTGCTAGTGTGGGTAATTCTGTAAAATTCAATTGGTGATGTTTCCTCCTCGTTGTTCAGAGCCTTCTACAAGGTTTAGTACATTTTGAGTATCAGTTCTATAAATTATATATTTGCAGTACAAGTAGCTAAGTAATTGCGTAGACCTAGTTGAAATACTTACAACATGCTCGTAGTGGGCAATGTAGCTTCTTGATCCAGTGGTATGGTGCTGCTTCACATTTTCTCTGTTCTTTACATTCTTCATACACATTTCCTGTATTAAGCAGGTGGGATCTAATTAGGTGATGCAAAAAATAAAATATGTATGAATTAAGTTGCTAGCTATAGGTGAAAGAAATATGAATTATGTACCTGGTAGTGGTCATCAAACCATCTGTTCACAAGTTCTTTCCAACTATTCTCGTCTACAGTACTTGGCTTCATCAAATAAGCTTGCTCAGGAGTAAGCTTTTGAATCTTGGGCCAGTACACCTTCTTAAGCCTATAGCGTTGTTGTCGAACACTATTTTGTATTATTTCTGTGCACACAGATTTGGCCACATCATCATTTGTGTCCATCACAAACTTTTCCTGCAAAAGAGGGTTTGCATATGCACAAATTAGGTTGTTAACCATGTTACAGTCTGAATAATATAGATGAAGAGAGTAGACTCACCGCAACTTTTTTAATCGCAGAAGGAACAGCATCTTGTAGACTCTTATCTTTGTCATAGAGCTTCCAGTGCGTTGCAAGGGGCATCTTATCGCTGCGGATGTGTATACCAACCTCAGAGCTTAGTTTTGCTGCATGTAGAGGATTTTTGGGTCTTCTCACGCCTGCAGTGAAGTCAATTTGCATTTTATTGCCACCATTTTTTTTGTCCATTCATGGAGTGAATGCCCCATGGTAGGTCTCCGTCCAAGTCCTTTCTTCTTTGACTTGACAGAGACTGACAATGCATCTGAAATTCAGACAGAAAATAGGTTAAACTTGTCCAAATATTAGCAAATAAGTACAAGTAGAACATGTAAAGTATCCATGGTCGTACCTTTGCGTTGGAACGGAACTAGTTGATTGTCATCAGGTGATGAGTTGCTGCCATCAGAAGTACGAATCTGCGTCGTAGGTGTGGTTTGCTCTTCAACGTCGGCGTCTTCTGTCATCGTAGGCGTATCTGAGGCTGCAGGTTCAGTGAAAGCAGGTACTCTTGATCTTGTTGAAATGGTGGATGAAGGTGCTACTATCTGTTTGACACGCTTATTATGTGCCGCAGATGCCGTTTCATCCACTGCCTGTTTGATAATGCATGAAGACATAAGTATGAATGCAGTACCACTACCATGAATCAGATAACCAATTTGCGAATTCATAAACATGTTAGACCTGAGACGGCCGCTTTGAGGCATTGCGCTCGTCATCTGTATGCAAATCATCATCTTCATTGGCAAGGTCTTCATCATCTGGTTCATATGCAGGGTCAGCTTCCTTGTCTTGAGGTTCTGGCTCCTTTTCTTCGTCATTAATCCCGCCTTGTGCCCGACCATACACGAAGGTACGTGCAACCTCTCTGAAATCTTGTGGATTAAGACCTCCAGCAAGAAATTTGGCTTCCATGGCTTGCTGTAGACGAGTTGCATTTTCCTCCATTTGTTTTCTCCTTTCTAACTCTATTGTAGTTAGTACCTCTTTTTGTTTAGCAGCTGAAAAAAGAAGGAAAAGATTTGTGTGTATTAGCGTGTAGGAATTCGTGACCGCAAATTCAGAATTATGTGGTACGTTCCATAAATAATGAAGTGGCCTAATTTAGAGTATACATGACAAGTTTGTTTTTCACGTAAATGTTGCAGATCTCAGCGAGTATATGATTTCCCGTAAGTAATGGACATAACAAATATATGATCTCATTCATCTAACTTAAAAGTTCATGCAATGTTTCAGATCTAAGATTGATAAATATGGCAGATCCTCTTCTGTAGTACATGAAGATATAACGTGAAGAATTCCTTTTCTTAAACCCTAGATGCGATCGTGGTAAGAACAAAAATCAAATGTTTGTAGAACCCTAGATGTGATCATGTAAATTAGTACACCGTACGTAAACCTAACAATTCTAGTCTAACTATTGAACGATCGATCTAGTACGTACTGAAATGTGGGATAGATTTATCACCTTGGCGTTTGTGATTGACCTTCTTCGGCGTAGGTTTGGGCGGATCGCGAGCCTTGGGTGGTTTCCGGTGACCGGTCATGGTGGCCGCCGGATAGCCTGCCGGAGCGAGGGTACGAACTGCCGGCGGAGAGAGTGGATCTGGCGAGGTAGAGAGCGATGAGGGAGGGAATGAATTTGTAAGTGCGAATTAAGAGGGAACGGAATTAAGGGGGTTGGGTAGCACGATGTATTTATAGTATCGCGGGCGAAAAAAATGAGTTGCGTGCGGCGGGGAAAAGTGGAGGGAACGAAATTTTCCCAAAGTTAGGAGGGAAGTTCGACTACCGGGTCAGAAGTGGGGGGAAAAATTAATATTTGAGCGTAGGTTACATGTTTTAATTATTTAATTTCGTATATAATCCCTTTTAATGATTTGAATCATTAAAAGTTTAAAACTATATATGTTCCTACAATCATGTTAGTAATACGGGACAACCAAATTGCACATGTTTCGTTTGATTCATATTTATGTGTCGAAGTTTCATCTATGAGTTCATATTGTTACAAATTAATGGTGAAACCTTGGGTTATGACATGAACGAACACCAAAAGTTGCAAGTAAATTTGGGGCTTCAAAATTCTTGTCTCATAGACAAAGATTGTTTGCTTGGTGTACTATGTACATAACTCACCTTCAACCTCAATGATTATAGAGATGTGTCACATATATATGAAAAAGGCTAGAAAATCATTTGAATGAATCAAAATTGGACTAAATGGTTCAAGGAAGATGAATGAAAAGAGGTGAAACTTTGTGTTTGTGCTTACATAGCCCTAATAACTTATTATGGTCATTTGACAATATTTTTTACCTAGTTTAGGTGCCACAACCATTTTTTGAAATAAAAAGGCTAGAAAATCATTTGAATGAATCAAAATTGGACTAAATGGTTCAAGGAAGATGAATGAAAAGAGGTGAAACTTTGTGTTTGTGCTTACATAGCCCTAATAACTTGTTATGGTCATTTGACAATATTTTTTACCTAGTTTAGGTGCCAGAACCATTTTTTGAAAGAAAAAGGATATAAAATCATTTGAATGAATCAAAATTGGACTAAATGGTTCAAGGAGGATGAATGAAGGGAGGTGAAACTTTTTTGTGTGTGCTTACATAGCCCTAATAACTTGTTATGGTCATTTGAAAAAACAATTTACCTAGTTAAGGTGGCCCAACCATTTTTTGTAAGAAAAAGGCTAGAAAACCATTTGAATGAATCAAAATTGGACTAAATGGTTCAAGGAAGATGAATGAAAAGAGGTGAAACTTTGTGTTTGTGCTTACATAGCCCTAATAACTTGTTATGGTCATTTGACAATATTTTTTACCAAGTTTAGGTGCCACAACCATTTTTTGAAAGAAAAAGGCTAGAAAATCATTTGAATGAATCAAAATTGGACTAAATGGTTCAAGGAAGATGAATGAAGGGAGGTGAAACTTTTTTGTGTGTGCTTACATAGCCCTAATAACTTGTTATGGTCATTTGAAAAAACAATTTACCTAGTTAAGGTGGCCCAACCATTTTTTGTAAGAAAAAGGCTAGAAAATCATTTGAATGAATCAAAATTGGACTAAATGGTTCAAGGAAGATGAATGAAAAGAGGTGAAACTTTGTGTTTGTGCTTACATAGCCCTAATAACTTGTTATGGTCATTTGACAATATTTTTTACCTAGTTTAGGTGCCACAACCATTTTTTGAAAGAAAAAGGCTAGAAAATCATTTGAATGAATCAAAATTGGACTAAATGGTTCAAGGAAGATGAATGAAGGGAGGTGAAACTTTTTTGTGTGTGCTTACATAGCCCTAATAACTTGTTATGGTCATTTGACAAAAAAATTTACCTAGTTAAGGTGGCCCAACCATTTTTTGAAAGAAAAAGGGTAGAAAATCATTTGAATGAATCAAAATTGGACAAAATGATTGAAGGAAGGTGAATGAAGAGGTGAAACTTTTTTTGTGTGCTTACATAGCCCTAATAACATGTCATGGTCATTCCCAATAGTTTTTACCATGTTTTAGGTGTCTCTACCATTTTTTATAAAGAAATATGCTATAAAATCATTTGAATGAATCATAAATGGACAAAATGGTTCAAGGAAGATGAATGAAGAGGTGAAACTTTTTGTGTGTGCTTACATAGCCATAATAACATGTCATGGTCATTCACCATAGTTTTTACCAACTATAGGTGTCCCTACCATTTTTTGTAAAGCAAAATGCTATAAAATCATTTGAATGAATCATAAATGGGGAAAATGGTTCAAGGAAGTTGAATGAGTAGGTGATACTTTTTGTGTGTGCTTGGATAGTCTTAATAACTTGTTATGGTCATTGAAAATATTTTTTACCAACTATAGGTGTCCCTACCATTATTTTTGAAAGAAAAGGTTAGAAAATCATTTGAATGAATCAAAATTGGACAAAATGGTTCAAGGAAGTTGAATGAGGAGGTGAAACTTTTTGTGTGTGCTTGGATAGTCTTAATAACTTGTTATGGTCATTGAAAATATTTTTTACCAACTATAGGTGTCCCTACCATTATTTTTGAAAGAAAAGGTTAGAAAATCATTTAAATGAATCAAAATTGGACAAAATGGTTCAAGGAAGTTGAATGAGTAGGTGAAACTTTTTGTGTGTGCTTACATAGCCATAATAACATGTCATGGTCATTGACAATAGTTTTTACCAACTATACGTGTCCCTACCATTATTTTTGAAAGAAAAGGTTAGAAAATCATTTGAATGAATCAAAATTGGACAAAATGGTTGAAGGAAGTTGAATGAGGAGGTGAAACTTTTTGTGTGTGCTTACATAGCCATAATAACATGTCATGGTCATTCACCATAGTTTTTACCAACTATAGGTGTCCCTACCATTTTTTGTAAAGCAAAATGCTATAAAATCATTTGAATGAATCATAAATGGACAAAATGGTACAAGGAAGTTGAATGTAGAGGTGAAACTTTTTGTGTGTGCTTACATAGCCTTAATAACTTCCCATGCTCATTTACAATAATTTTTTGCAACTTTAGGTGTGCCTACCATTAATTTTGAAAGAAAAACCAAGAAAATCATTTGAATGAAGCACAATTGGAAAAAGGGTACAAGGAAGTTGAATCTAGAGGTCATACTTTTTGTGTGTGCTTACATAGCCTTAATAACTTCCCATGCTCATTTAAAAAAATTTAGCAAGTTTAGGTGTCCCTACCATTTTTTTAAGAAAAAGGGTAGAAATTTAGGTAAATGCATGTAAATTGGCAAATTATGTGTGAAAAATCAAAGAATATCACATGAATCATGCCAATGGTGGTGAAATCATATAAAATTATGGGACACCCAATTTGCATATGTTTTAATCATTCTCACTTGTACTGGAATTCCCATCTATGATGTCATATGGAGGAAGAACACTTTATGCAAATGGGTGACAAGATGTTGTTCCTGCTCTTCGTAGCAAATGCAGGGGCTTTCCTGTTTGTTTCATACATTCCTGAAGTAGCTGTTCAGTAGTTACCTTCTGGTGATGTTCAAATATTTTAAAATGCACTCATGTTAGTCGTTGATCCACGGATGTACTGTCAAGACTTTATTTGCTGAACTTAGAGATACATGCATTTCTATGTGTTATGAAAGAGTCGTGTTTTATCCTCGGAACTAAATTATGTATGTTTATCAGTTCAAGTTTTTATTTGCATGGCCCTTTATCGTGTCATGTACGCTTGTCACATTACATTGCATAAATCATTAATTATATCAAGTACTCATAATGTTTGCAAATATATAAATGGTTCCATTACACAATCTAAATATTCAAACATCACTATCATTATCAGAATTTATGTCCCCATCATCCCTTCTATTCTCTGCCAAAGTGTCTTCTTCGTCCTCGCTCATGTCAACATAGTCTGTCTCATCTTCCTCTTCTAGTCGACGCATAGTGCAAGCATCAACAAGTTCCACATCGTCAGATCGATCAGCGTCCTCATCTTCCAACTCAACATCCTGGTCTTCACCCTCAACATTGATAAATATATGATCAGATGAACCCATCTCATCCTGGTACGCGTCTTCGTTCCCTACATATGCGTCATCATCGCCACTCTCTTTTTCTGGAACATCATATACATGTCTGTGACTGAAAGTCTGGACAACTTTCCAAGGGTTGTCAAACTTTGTGTCATCCAAGTAGAAGCATGTTTCCGCTTGGCTTGCCAATATGAAGGGGGAATCCTTGTACCAAAGTGTGGAAGTATTAACGCTTTTAAAATATCCATCATCTTTCATCTTGGAATTCCTGCTCGCAAGGTCAAACCAATCACAACGAAACAAGTAGACATATCTATCGCCGTGCTTGTTACTCCCATACTGCAACTCCAGAACTTCCTGCAGAACACCATAGAACTCAGTTTCTTCTTCATCACCAAAAGATGCCTTCGTCATTACGCCAGAATTTTGAGTCTTTAGATTCTTCTCACGCGTCACAGTTCGAAACCTAGCACCCTTTACATTGCAGCCAGAGTGTACCACTACACGTCTGTCTGGCCCATCAGCAAGCAACTTCAAATCTTTAGATACATTATTCAAATGTCTCACATGTTTTTTAAACCATGATGGGAACTCTTTCTGCATCGCCTCGTCGATGTTATTCACACCCCTATCCATCAATTCTTCCCGGCAAACACTAAAAAAAAAACATTACCAATCAAAATTCGCATACAGATTAAATTATGACTCATAAGGTGAAGCAAACTTACTTTATATAGGACTCTGCCTTTTCGCAATTGTTCAGCACATACCAAACCATTTTGTCAAATTCCTTTTCAAAAAGCTTCAAAATGGACTTCCCAAACCCTTTCGCTCCGTCTGAAAAAATGTCCAACTCATCTGGACCAGGTTTTCGATGGTTATCTTGGTTCCTATCTTTTTTATGAAATCTCGTTTCTATGTCATCCTTGAAAAATCTAGAGCAAAAGGTCAAGCACTCATCAACGATGTAGCCCTCGGCAATTGAACCTTCTGGCCTAGCTTTGTTACGAACAGTGGACTTAAGGTATCCTAGTCTTCTCTCCACTGGATACATCCAACCGTAGTGAACAGGACCCCTTAGAATAGCCTCATCAGGAAGATGGATAGCTAAGTGCACCATTACATAAAAAAAAGCAGGGGGGAAGATCTTCTCTAGTTTGCATAGAATTATAACAATGTCATCCTTCAATCTTTGAAGCACATCAACTCTTAGGGTTTTCGCACACAACTCCCTAAAAAATCTCCCCAATTCGGCAATGGCCTCATACATTTCCTTTCCTGCAATTCCTCTAAGGCCAGCTGGCAAAACACGCTGCCGAAGTATGTGGCAACCATGTGTCTTCATTCCACTCACTTTACCACCATCGATATCAACACATCTTTCCCAGTTTGCACAATAACCATCTGGGAATCGAATTTTGGCCAAATATCTGCACAGTTGTTTCTTTTTTTCCTTCACAAGAGTCCACGGTGCTGGGGGCTTCACATATTTTACTCCCTGTTCTTCCATCCAGTAATTCTTCCTAATGTTCAATTTCTTTAAATCAAGTCTAGAATTAATAGTGTCCTTATTCTTTCCCTCAATTTCAAGAAGGGTACCAAGGATATTGTCGCATATGTTCTTCTCAATGCGCATCACATCGAGGTTGTGAGCCAATTTCAGTTCTGACCAATATGGTAGATAATGTAAGCTGACCTTGAGATGCCAAGTTGGTTCATCTTGTGGAACACGCTTTCGCTTTCTCAAATTAGGATTTTTGCCCGGTATAAAATCCTTAACCCTTTCTACCTTCTCCTTTATTTCTTCCACTGTGAACTTCCTTGGTGGTCCTCTCTCCTCCTCTTTTCCATTAAAAAGTTTGCTTCTCCTATAAGGGTGATCCGTCCGAAGGAATCGACGATGACCAATATATCCAATCTTATTTTTTAAAGACTCATAGCAAGGTTCTTCGTCGCAATGCACGCATGCGAAAAATCCTCTAGTACTACGCCCAGACATGGTGGCATATCCAGGATAATCATGAATCGACCAAAGGAATGCAGCATGCAATTTGAATTCTCTATTTGTGCATGCATCATACGTGTCCACGCCTTTCCATAGCAGCATCATATCTTTTATCAGTGGCTGCATAAATACATGAAAATCCTTCCCGGGTGAGTACTTTCCCGGGATTAGCAACGACATCATGAAGTTGGATTGATGCATGCACATCCATGGTGGGAAGTTGTACGGAATGACGAAAACAGGCCACATACTATATGCATTTGTCATACTACCAAAGGGATTGAATCCATCTGTAGCAAATCCTAGCTTTATGTTACGAGGATCTTCAGCAAACCAACCAAACTGTTCATCAAAGTGCTTCCAAGCCTCACCGTCTACTGGGTGCCTTAGAATATTTTTCTCAGCAACCCTCTTTTCTTTGTGCCACCTTGTGTGCGTTGACATTTCCTCTTTAACAAAAAATCTTTGTAAACGCGGAATTATCGAAAAATACCGAAGCACCTTATGAGGAACCTTCTTCCTTCCACTTGGATCTTTCCATCTTGATATTCCACACACAGGACAATGTGTATTGTCCTTGTGCTCTCCCCAGAAAAGAGCACAATCAAACTTGCAAACATGAATTGTCTTATAACCAAGCCCAACATCTGAAAGAACACTTTTAGCATGAGCAAAAGATTTAGGAAAGTCCACGTTTGGCAAAGTTGTACATAAAGTCTCAAGAAGTAGATCAAATGCTTTGTTTGTGATCCAGTTGTATGATTTCACATGAAGTAGCCTTATAATGAAGGCCAACCTAGTGAAAGTGTCACATCCCTCATGAAGCTCCTTCTTTGCTTCTTCTACTAATTTTGCATACAAATTTCGGTTACTAGGACCTTGATCTCCAGACTTGTGCATATCATGTACCAGATCAGATGCGTCGTCAACGCAATTATCTTCAACATAATTATCTTCAGCTTCTTCCTCAAAATCAGCATCGTCGTCGCTTTGATACGAACCATCATGGGTACTATGGCTTTGCTGATCACTGAAATCTTCCTCCATGAAAAATCCACCTAGTATAAGTAATGGACATACCTCTGCAATTCACATGACGCTCAACCTCAACTTGATCCTGCTGTATCAGATTAAGGCAGTCAATGCATGGGCATAATATTGGTTCATCAGAGCCCAATCTTTCTCCATTACGCCCCCCTTTTTCTCGCACAAACTCCATAAACTCACTAACACCTTTCATGTAGCGAGGTGTCATCTTTTTCCCCTGAGTTATCCAACTGCGATCCATCACCTACAATTCATCGCAATGTCCACCAGAATATATCTTAAGAACGAAAATAATTTGAATTGCAGATAGATCTAGTCCCAAACAAATTACAAGAAACTCACCGCTACTACGCATACAAACGTGATCCCCCAACGTATGTGGTTGACTCGTCGGTGACCACGATCGTGTACGATGATCACCAGATCGCCTCGACGATGACCATGGACTCCTCGCCCCGACCTGTCCCGTAGCACGCGATCTGATCGAGAAAAGACAGTACGATCTATATCTATACATAGTCATAAGAGTCCTAACCGGACACGATTACAAATTTGCGTGCGAATGAATATAACTACAAAAATAACTAATACGATTGCTAAGACAACAACACACGATTATCCCAGCGGTACCACCTTGCGCGCGCATTACATACGTCGCGGGTTCGACATGCGTAAGACCCAAATTTTTACCAATAATTCCTTTATCTGACAAGTGGGGTCCGCACTGTACAAACCTGACTGCTGGGTCCCACAATGTATAACAATATTTAAAATAGCACAAATTCTTCCTATTAAACCTGACTAGTGGGTCTAGCACGAAATTCAGTGACAGTTTATAACAACCACGGTCTCAATTTTGTCATCTATTCTAATGCCCAGCTCCGCCGGTTAATCCATGACAGTTTGCCATGACAAAATAAGCATTTGTCATTAATTATTGTACATCCGTGACAAAATAACTAATTTGTCATCGATCAAGCCGGATCAATGACGGTTTGGAACTTTGTCATCAGGCGTTTTGTCATTAAAAGTCATTTCTCTTGTAGTGAAGCCATCTGTACTTAGACCAAATCTTAAGTTCCTTGCGTCATCTGAAAATGTCGGGAACTCTCTGTCGATTTTTCTCCACTGCAACCCATCAGCGGGGTGTCTCAGCATCACGTCTTTCTTACGGTCTTCTTTGTGCCATCGCAACAACTTGGCATGCTCTTTATTTTGGAACAAACGTTTCAACCGTGGTATTATAGGAGCATACCACATCACCTTCGCAGGAACCCTCTTCTTGGGGCGCGGCTCGTCCTCAACTTCACCAGGGTCATCTCGCCTGATCTTATACCGCAATGCACCGCATACCGGGCATGCATTCAAATTCTCGTACTCCTCACCGCGGTAGAGGATGCAGTCATTGATGCACGCATGTATCTTCTGCACCTCTAATCCTAGAGGGCAGACAACCTTCTTTGCTTCGTATATACTGGGGGGCAATACGTTATCCCTTGGAAGCATCTTCTTTATTATTTTCAGCAAATTTTCAAATCCCTTGTCAGAAGTACCATTCTCTGCCTTCCATTGCAGCAATTCCAGTGTGGTACCCAGCTTTTTCTGGCCATCTTCGCAATTTGGGTACAATAATTTGTTGTGATCCTCTAACATTCTCTCCAATTTCAACCTCTCGTTTTTACTTCCGTAGTTTATCTTCGCTTCAAGAATGGCACGACGAAGATCGTCATCGGGCTCATCAACAATGGGCTCTTCTTCAGCTCCGTCTTCCCCCATTGTAGTACCACCGTGTTCAGTGAACATAGGATAGTTGTCATTATCCTCTTCTTCATTGTCTTCCTGAAATGACACGGATGTTGCAATTTAAAATTATTACGGTTAAGGCTTGAATAACTGCGGAATAAAACTTAACGTTTAATTTATCAAGCCAAAACCTAAACTAGCTAGGTTTACCTATGTGCACCAACAACTTATGCTAAGCAATATAATCGACTAGGTGATAGCAAGATATATAACTTCAAGCTAGATGGCTATCACAAAGTAAGTAGCATAAGTAAGAAGCTCGGGTATAGAAATACCGAGGCACTTGGAGACGATGATTTATCCCGAAGTTCACTTCCCAATGGAAGCTAGTCTCCGTTGGAGCGGCGCGGTGTTCACCAAAGTGAAACACCGAGTAGCCTTGATATGGCACACTGTATCTCCGTTGTGTCTTACCACCGATGTGGCGAGGCACTTGTCACTATGTTGCCGTTGAGGTTGACAACTAGAACCTTTAGAAGGATGAAGCTCACTCCACAAGTTGGAGGGTTTTCACCAAATGCACCGAGCCGCCAATACTCGATTCTTCAAGACCGGGGCACACACCACAACTCAATTGGTGGCTCCCGGCAATGTCTTCGTAGCTACCAAAGCTCCGAGACAAACAAGGTTGAGCCACACTCCACAACCTAATTGGAGGCTCCCAACAAATCCCATGAGCCACCAAGACTCCGAGAAATCAACAACCGTCTAGGGTACCAACGTGCCCTAGAGGAACAAGCTCTAGGGCACCCAAGCACCCAAGAGTAACAAGCTTCTCAACTTCAACTTCCACGAATCACCGTGGAGAACTCAAACCGATGCAACCGATGCAATGGCAAGAACACACTAAGTGGTCAAGTCCTTCAATCCCGAATCCAACCAAAGCAACTAATGCTTGGGAGGGATTTGAGAGGATGAACAAAGGAGAAACACTAACAAACTCCAAAGATCTAGATCCAAAGGGTTCCCCTCACTTAGAGGAGAAATCGATCGGTGGAAACGCGGATCTAGACCTCCTCTCTCTTTTCCCTCAAAAACTAGCAAGAACTATTGGAGGGATTGAGAGATAGCAAGCTCACAAGAATGTCAACAATGGGGGGGAAAATGAGCTCAAGAGTTGGCAAGAGGATAGATGTCACTTGGGGAAGAAGACCCCTTAAAAGGGAGGCCAAAATTCTGCCCGTTGAGACAATTTTCGTGCAAGGCCGGCCATGATGGCTGGCCAGCAAACAGAGAGCCCCCGGCCATGGGGCCGGCCATTTGGCCGGCCATGCCGGCCTAGCCAAAACGGCGAAACTAAAATTGCAATATCTTTTGCATCCGGACTCCGTTTTCGACGATCTTGGGCTCGTTGGAATCACCACAACGAGCACTACAAGATTATGCAGAGAAACATCATAGTCCAACAAGATATTATAATAACAAATGAGTAAAGGTTAAACCCCTCTCTTGCAAACCGGAACCGTCATATCTTTTGCAAATGATGTCCGAAAGAGGTGATACCAATCTTGTTGGAAAGAGGATGATAGTAGCTATCCTTGGAAATATTTGAAAACAACTAAGAGATAAATTCTCAACACATGTATGTGTGGATAATTTCTCAAGGACAAACCGACAATAGTTCTAATATCGAAAACGCAATGGAAGACGCATATGAAAACCGTTTTCGATGAGCTTGGCCTTGTCATGACAAGCACGACAAGCAACAAGACCACACCACGATAAGAGACAAAATAAGAACCAATAAAGATGATGCTAATGATGCAAAGGTTTGAGCTCTCTACGACGGATACGCTAAAGCTCACTTGAGAGCCCCTCTTGATAGTACGGTTACCTATCCTAAAACCCAGTCTCCCAACTACACCGCGAGACCGGTAAAATAGAAACCCTATCAAGATCATACCTTTGCCTTGCGCATTCCACTTGAGCTAGATGATGACAATCTTGATCTCCTCTCAAGTGGATCACCTTTCTTGATTACGCTCCGCTCGGTGAAGCCTCGCATATTGCTCCCCCATACACCAATATGGGAGAGACACTCGTTCGCATATCTTCACTTGCCCTTATCTTGTATGTTGATCAACTTGCACTTAGCCTTTGCCTTGCGCATTCCACTTGAGCTAGATGATGACGATCTTGATCTCCTCTCAAGTGGATCACCTTTCTTGATTACGCTCCGCTCGGTGAAGCCTCGCATATTCCTCCCCCATACACCAATATGGGAGAGACACTCTTTCGCATATCTTCACTTGCCCTTATCTTGTATGTTGATCAACTTGCACTTAGCCTTGATCAACATATAATCTTCTTCTTTTAGCCTCGACTCCAACATATGGAGTTCAAGCATTCCTTACGGACCAACTCTGCAAATATAACTCAAAGCACACATTAGTCCATAGAGATTGTCATTAATTACCAAAACTACACATGGGGGCAACCATGCACTTTCAATCTCCCCCATTTTGGTAATTGATGACAATCCCTTTTAAGAGGGTTTATATAATGAATAAAGCATCCTTGCAAGACAAACAAGCAAGGATGCAAGCGCTTTAAAGGCAAATGCAACAAAAGCATAAAACCCAAATTCCCTTAAACCCTCTAAAACTTCTCCCCCATTGGCATCGATTGCCGAAATGGGAAGAAATATTTAGAAGGCCAATATAATAAGAGTTCCTCCATAATGTGTGCATTACTCAAGATATGAGTGAAATCAAATGCACATATCCATTGACGAATAATTAGAGGGAGTCAAACTATATTGAGGATCCAAAGATTGCAAAAAGATGAAATCATTCTAGACATCTCCACAAAGGAGAAAAGCAATCGAAAAGATCCAAAGCGAGAGTTCTAAATAAAAATGGAGAAGCTCCCCAATGTTCATGCTCTATTGAGGAGTGCACAAATATGGAATCCTTGCTCCCCCAAAATCATCTAGAACACGCAACAAGTGCAAGTGTGCATAAAGCAAAAGCAAATCATAGCACTTGCACCAAAGATATGGTTGGGCCATAAGGAGATACCAATTTTCAAAGATTCAACATAAGATAGGCCCAACCGAGATAAAAGGAAGATCTTTAAAGGAGTATGTTCACAAGCTTAGGGGTACCAATTGGAAACTAAAACCAATTGAAAATGCCAAAAGCTAGTGAGAGCATTTGGCCAATAAAAATCAACATGCTCACCATGATAAGCATGAAGGCAAAGATCTTCAACAAATACATGAGTGTGCAAAGATACCAATAAAAATAAGACAAGCACTCATGAGACAAATTTGGAGCCACCAAAGAGTTATAGATGAAACACAAGGTGGCTCGAAGGAAATAGGATACCAAATAAAAGGTGACCTCTCTCATATGTATAGGTTTCTAAGTAGACAAATCATTGACGATATACATCCACAAAGAAACTTGCACATATGAAATGGTCGAAGAGGAGGAGACCATGGTATCCAAAAAGGGAAGTCATGAATATACAAAAGAGATTATTGCTTAAAAGCATAGCACATAGCTCAAATTTATCTCATTGTATATAAATGAACTTCAAAAATATCAAAGACTTCACACATATCACTAAGGGAACAAGAGATAGTAGAGATGCTTTGAGATAGGCAACAAGTATCATAAGAAGGATATCAAATGAAGAAAAGGTTTTTGCAATTTCATCACGAATATCACAAAGATATACCAAGTGAAGGAAATAAGCCAAAACCACAACAATTGCACGTAAAAGCTTTCATGCCAAGAGGCAACCTACACAAGGTTGAGAGTAGAAAAGTATGCATGGGATAGATACTTGTTACCGATATGACATTGGTGATGAAGAAGATGAGACTTGGGCAATCATCATAGCTTGACTCTTATAATCACATGGTGAGAACACCTTCCTTATGGATGAGACAAGCCTCCAATGCATATCCATTGTACCTAAAACAAAATTCAAGCACAAAATGGTTCCCAAACTCATTGGGTCCCATAGTAGTTAGATACACTACAATATATAGGAAACACTCCACATAAATATGTGCATATAGATATGAAATTGAATTTCATGCACATCTTAGCTAATTTAGGATTTGGTGGAGTATCCCCTATATATTGGAACTAGAAAGACAAACATGTCATATAATATATATTAGAGAATATACATGCAAAGTCTTTCAAGAACCAAACGAGATACAATTTGGACGAAAGAACCAAGTAAACCAAGAAGAGACCATACTAAAGTGTGACACAAAAAGGTTGTCCAAATTATATCAAAATCCAAGTCAACACATGATTGAGGAAAAATCAAATCAACATATGATTGATTCCAAAACACATCAACACATGAAGTGTGATATCAAAAGGAATCAAATCAAACAACACATGAGAGATAAGACACCAAATTGAAAATAAGATACCAACTAGGAGAAAAGATACCAAGAAGAGGATAATACTTGACCGAAATCAAGTAAAGTGAAACATAGCAATAAGGTATCAAAACTCACACACTAAATATCAATTGAGACAAATATCTATGGAGGAGATACTAAATTCCAATTAATACCAATTGAAGGTACCTAGGCAAGGCCAATGAGCATATAAGATAAAAGAGAGAAACATGCTCAAAGGATTTTCTCATTCTATAGGATAAACATAAAACAAGAAATGAGAAAGCAAGACTCCCAAGAAAGAGCAAGGTTACACCAAATAAACCAAACACCCTCTACACTTTTCATGATGGCACAAAGCATCAAGAGAAAAAGATTTGTCTTGATCCATAAACACATATGATAGAAATCAAATGCCAATTGAAGAGATCAAATATTGATAGATAGGATAGTGTTCTAAATAAAAAGGAATGCTCCCCCAAGATTCATGCATTATTTTTGATATTTGCATTTGAATACAAAATGCACGCACAAGGGATCATTACAATTCATATTTTATTTACAACACTAAACACTACCAATTGAAAATTAGGATCCATGCAAGAGGCAAGGAAGGCAATGGGAGTCAAAATAAATATTTTGGCAAGAGATGGGGCAAATAAAAGGCAATGCCAATGTTAGGATAATCAAAAATATTCTATCACAAACATAAATATGGGTTGTCCAAGGACAATGACCATTTGGAATTATTTTCCCGGTGATAGAGGTATCAACGAATATCCTCACAAGATAAAACATATGGCAAGAGATAAGAAATAAAACACCATATTTTAATAAAGTTTGTTGGTAGTTCCAACTATTCAAACCAACCGGCAAGGCCATGGTTAGAATAATATGGAACAAATGGTTTCTCAAATAATATATAGGAATGCATATTAGAGAGAAACCATACCAAGCAAACTCACACAAACAAGAGCCAAAGGGTAACCAAAAAGGAAAATTGGAGCTTGTTTGAGCAAACATGCAACATAGGAATAAGATAATTTACAATATCAAATCTAAGTGGCAAACCTCAAATGTTCACATTTTGTGGGATTGTAATATGCACATAGCTTATTACTCCCCATAATGTGATAATTCATTTTATCTAAGCAAGAGGCAAACAAAACCAACTAGAGAAATTAATCGACATTGTAGAATTTGAATTTCTCATGAATATGACATACCACATAGTAACTAGATAATATTGAAATATCAATACTAGGTGGTGTGCCCCATGTACACACATTTTTAGGTTAGTGAAGTGCACAAAGCATATCACTCCCCCAAAATGGGATACTCCATTAATCTCTCAAAAGAGCCAATTGAAATCGACACAAGATCCAATAAAGACTCAACACAAAGTTTACACATATATGGAGCGCACATTAACATACACAAACTTGATTGCTCAAGGTAAGTAATAAGCACAACATATACAAGCACATGCTAGGAACAAAACTAACACATTCAAGGGAGCTAGCAACTTTGAATATATATATAATTTAAATACAAGTTACCGCAAGAAGGAGCATTGGATATGAGATAGATATGTGATACTCCAATTGGCTTGGCTTGATGAAATATAACCATGAAGATCCCTTAATTCTTCAAATGATAGCCAAGTCGCCAATGCCCTCCAAAAACACCTATTGATCAAGTTTGAGCTTGTTGGTCCCCAACCAAGTTGGGTCCTAAGAGGTTAGTCACAATAGGCTTGGCAACCCAAATGGTTCTTTTCTTGACACCACTTTGAGTTCCAACATATTTGGCAAACACATTGCCAACCCTATTCTTCCTAAGAGAATAAACATCATCAATTATTATGGGGTTGGATAGGGTACCATTAGTGCATGAAGAAGCCAAGTGACCCTTCTCACGGCATAAGTAGCAACATCGACTCTTCTCTTTCTTCTTAATAGGCTCCCCAACTTGAGGAGCAATAACTTGAGTCTTTTTAGGAGGTGGCCCTTGTTCAACTCGAGATTGAGCATGAGATTGAATAAGAGGCCGCTTCCCTAGTTGCTTCTCACTAAGAGGCTTCTTGTTCATTGGGCAATCCCTAACATGGTGCCCTTCAACTTTGCACTTGAAGCAAACAATCTTGGCCGAATGATTGACTTGTTCTTGGCCCTTCTTATTGCTACTCTTGGACTTGTTCTTGATATTGGAGTTGAATCCAAGTCCACTCTTGTCATTGGGGGATTTTTGCACACTCAACATGTTGTCAAGTGTGGCCTTCCCTTTATGACGCTTCTCCACATCTTTCTTCAAAGAAGTGGCTTGTGCCTTGTGCTCTTTAGTCTTCCCTACAATGTTAGTAGCTACACAAGTACTAGTGGAAGTTGAGGCTTCATTGTTAGAGCAACTAGGCACGAAATGTAATTCAACATATGATTTACCACTAGTGTGAGATGAAGAATTACAAGGACTAGCACATGGCATTATAGCATTTTTAGTAGAAGTTGTGCCATTGTCCACATGAGGCTCACTAGACATTACCTTGGTAGCGATAGCCTCATGAGCTAACTTTAGCTTATCATGAGATACTAGAAGATCCTCATGAAAGCCTGAGAGCTTCTCATGGCTTTCTTCCAATATCTCATAATTGCTAGTTAGCAATTTAAGTTGAGCCCTTAGCTCAACATTCTCCTTTAAAATGGATGCTTCACAAGAAATAGTGTTAGTAGCACAAGCATCAACATTAATAGCAATGGGAGAACAAGTAGGAAGCTCTTTTAGCAATTGAGTTTGGAGTTGATCATGGGACTTAGTGAGATGTGCAAGAGAATCTTCCAAGGACTTGACATCCTTTTCAAATTTCTTATTAGCCTCAAGGAGTCTAACAATTTCAACAACAATCTCATCATTTTTTATTTTAAAATCATTAGCCACCTTGAGAGCTCTATCATGGGTTTTATTTACTTTAGATAACTCTAGAGTAAATGTCTCCTCAAGAGATTTCTTGGTGGTTTGTTCTTCTTCAAGAGCTTCCTCAAGATCCGCAATCGTGTTCGCATAATCACGTTTGCGGCTAAGACTTTCATCTTCGCGAGCTTCCAAATTTTCAATAGTAATCCCTCGCTCAACAAGGGTGCTCATGATTTCATGGAGGTTCTCACAAGCATTTTTATTCTTTGAAAGAGCATTAAGAACCATTAGACCTTTCTTACTAAAGTAGGCATCATCATCATTTTCTTCATCATCATTATTATTGTCATGATCATCACTACTTGACGAATTACCCATGAGGCAAAAGATGGTTGATGAAGTTGAACAATTAATTAATGAACTACTCAAGTTCTCATCTTGTTCCATAGATAATTGGGTTTCCTCTACATTATTAATAATACAAGAATTAGAGGGAACACAAGCATTTTTATCATGGCAACAAGATAAAGCAAGCATATCATCATGAGATTTATATAGGTGATTTTTAGAAGATATGCAAGGACTATCAACACAAGCATGTGAAACATTTATAGTGCTAGATGTGTTTAAGTCCAAAGATAAATCATTGCAATAAGATAGAGATAAAATATCATCTATAAGAAGCTCACTATCATCATTGCAAAGTTTATCCCTACTCACCATTGCATTATTTTGTGGCTTGCCACATGTAGGTGAAGTAGAAGAAGTTGAGAACTCATCACGCCCGGAGGTGGAGGGAGAACAATCATTCCCACAATCAATGGACACACCATATTTGTCTTGGAGCTTGGTCCATAGCTCATGAGCATTCTGATAAGGAGAGATCGACAAAGCAACTACATTTCTCAAAGCCATGAAAATTGCCTTAGAAGCTTGAGCATCTAGATAAGAATTTTTCTCGTCCTCTAAAGATAATCTTTTCGGATCCTTTGGAGGAGAAAAACCCATATCTAAAATTCGCTCTATATTTGGGTTAATGACTCTAAAAGAATTTAGCATGCGATTTCTCCAATCATCATAATTTGTGCCATCGAATATTAACAAAGAGGCATTGTGCACTAAACCACTAGACGACATATTTACTCTCTAGACCGTGAAGTCTTGTAAAGAGAGAACCTGCTCTGATAACAATTGAAAGGACACGGATGTCGCCTAGAGGGGGGTGAATAGGCGATTTAAAATTAATACGGTTAAGGCTTGAATAAATGCGGAATAAAACTTAACGTTTAATTTATCAAGCCAAAACCTAAACTAGCTAGGTTTACCTATGTGCACCAACAACTTATGCTAAGCAATATAATCGACTAGGTGATAGCAAGATATATAACTTCAAGCTAGATGGCTATCACAAAGTAAGTAGCATAAGTAAGAAGCTCGGGTATAGAAATACCGAGGCACTTGGAGACGATGATTTATCCTGAAGTTCACTTCCCAATGGAAGCTAGTCTCCGTTGGAGCGGCGCGGTGTTCACCAAAGTGAAACACCGAGTAGCCTTGATATGGCACACCGTATCTCCGTTGTGTCTTACCACCGATGTGGCGAGGCACTTGTCACTATGTTGCCGTTGAGGTTGACAACTAGAACCTTTACAAGGATGAAGCTCACTCCACAAGTTGGAGGGTCTTCACCAAATACACCGAGCCACCAAGACTCGATTCTTCAAGACCGGGGCACACACCACAACTCAATTGGTGGCTCCCGGCAATGTCTTCGTAGCTACCAAAGCTCCGAGACGAACAAGGTTGAGCCACACTCCACAACCTAATTGGAGGCTCCCAACAAATCCTGTGAGCCACCAAGACTCCGAGAAATCAACAACCGTCTAGGGTACCAACGTGCCCTAGAGGAACAAGCTCTAGGGCACCCAAGCACCCAAGAGTAACAAGCTTCTCAACTTCAACTTCCACGAATCACCGTGGAGAACTCAAACCGATGCAACCGATGCAATGGCAAGAACACACTAAGTGGTCAAGTCCTTCAATCCCGAATCCAACCAAAGCAACTAATGCTTGGGAGGGATTTGAGAGGAAGAACAAAGGAGAAACACTAAGAAACTCCAAAGATCTAGATCCAAAGGGTTCCCCTCACTTAGAGGAGAAATCGATCGGTGGAAACGCGGATCTAGACCTCCTCTCTCTTTTCCCTCAAAAACTAGCAAGAACTATTGGAGGGATTGAGAGATAGCAAGCTCACAAGAATGTCAACAATGGGGAAAAATGAGCTCAAGAGTTGGCAAGAGGATAGATGTCACTTGGGGAAGAAGACCCCTTAAAAGGGAGGCCAAAATTCTGCCCGTTGCGGCCTCAGGCCGGCCATAGCCCGGCCATAGCCCGACCATGATGGCTGGCCAGCAAACAGAGAGCCCCCGGCCATGGGGCAGGCCATTTGAGCTAGATGATACCTTTGCCTTGCGCATTCCACTTGAGCTAGATGATGACAATCTTGATCTCCTCTCAAGTGGATCACCTTTCTTGATTACGCTCCGCTCGGTGAAGCCTCGCATATTGCTCCCCCATACACCAATATGGGAGAGACACTCTTTCACATATCTTCACTTGCCCTTATCTTGTATGTTGATCAACTTGCACTTAGCCTTTTCCTTGCGCATTCCACTTGAGCTAGATGATGAGGATCTTGATCTCCTCTCAAGTGGATCACCTTTCTTGATTACGCTCCGCTCGGTGAAGCCTCGCATATTGCTCCCCCATACACCAATATGGGAGAGACACTCTTTCGCATATCTTCACTTGCCCTTATCTTGTACGTTGATCAACTTGCACTTAGCCTTGATCAACATATAATCTTCTTCTTTTAGCCTCGACTCCAACATATGGAGTTCAAGCATTCCTTACGGACCAACTCTGCAAATATAACTCAAAGCACACATTAGTCCATAGAGATTGTCATTAATTACCAAAACCACACATGGGGGCAACCATGCACTTTCACTTCCATTATAACTCCTCTTTCTCCGTGTTTGATCCAACAATTATAACCGGACATGAAACCGGACTTCAACAGGTGGACGTGAATGGTTTCTGAGGTAGAGTAATCTTGAGTATTCTTACAGACACTACATGGACAAGAAATAAAACCATTCGGCGGCTTGTTTGTCTCAGCCACACGGAGAAAATAATGCATGCCATTAATAAAGTCGGGATAACGTCGGTCACCGTACATCCATTGCCGGCTCATCTGTATTATATAAATATATCAAAAACCATTACACTACATCATGAATATATAATAGTGACCAAATTAATTAATATAAGCTCATCACATTAAAACTAAATTAGAGTAGTGATCAAATGTAATATATAGTCTCATAAAACATACATTAATTGAAACTAACATACAACTATCTAAAGAATTTAAACCCAACAACAAATACGATCAAAATCGCAACTAAGGTAATTATTGAACCAACATCATAATGATACCAAGCCTCTTTATGAGTGGCATATTTTCTAATCTTTCTAATCTTCAAGCGCATTGCATCCATCTTGATCTTGTGTTTATCGACGATGTCGGCAAGATCAAGCTCCAATTTCATCTTCTCTTCTAGGCATTGAAGACGAAGATTTTCACTTCTTTTTAATTTTGCTTTCAAATCATTATTTTCTTTTTCAAAAAACTCCACAATAGGGTCGGTTGGAATTTCCGGTTCGACCACATCCGAATCATAGACCGGACGAGGGCCAACGGGGACGGATATCAAAACCATGACACTATACATATAAAAAAACGTAAGAAAAATATAGAAGTAATAACTATGCATCTAAATCATATAAATAAGTTTTTTTTTAAAAGAGAAAAACAAGAGGCTCACCGAGGTGGTGCCGGTGACGGGACGGCCGGTGCGGACGATCGACGGCGGTAAGGACAGGGACCGGACGACACTAAAACCCACACATTATACTTTCATTTGTGCTCAAATTGCATATAAAACAAATGAAATCCCTAACTTAGGCATTTTATCAAACACCTAGCTAGCACTAGAAAAATGAAATGAGCTAAGTAGCAACGAAATGAGCTTAAGTAGCAACGTCGGAAGTGCTAACCCTCGGATAGATGAGGCGCCGTCAATCTTGACAAATGGTGGGAAAAAATAGGGACGAACTCGAGCTCGGAAGAGGAAATAGATGAGAAAATGGTGATGAACTCGGAGCTCAAAAATGGCCATGGCCGGGTCGGGGGTGGGGGATGATATAGGGGAAACATTAGTCCCAGTTCGTGTTATGAACCGGTACTAAAGGTCAGTCTCTAGTCCCACTAGTAGGAAAAGGGCTATAGCCGCCAGCCACTCACTGGCGAACGAACAGAACGTGTTCGCCAGTGGTAAGTACCGCTGGCGAACTTTAAACCTGATTCGCCAGTGGTACATGTCTTACCACTGGCGAACTATAAAACTGATTCGCCAGTGGTAAACGCGGACCCGGGCGTACTGAGCGGGGCCATCTACCGCTGGCGAACGCATCTTCCTGTTCGCCAGCGGTAAGTTAGGTACCACTGGCGAACAGCGGACGTTGTTCGCCAGTGGTAGATGGTCCCGCTGGGGTCCCCCGGTCCCGCGTTTACCACTGGCGAACAACGTAGATGGTTCGCCAGTGGTAAGGCACGTACCACTGGCGAACCTTCCGCTTGTTCGCCAGTGATTTCCTGTCATTTTCACCTACCCTACCAGCCCCCTTTCTGCTCTCCATTATTACACTTTCCTCTCCTCTTCACTCCCCATTGTTGCTACTCCACTAAATGCCACCCCCCATCATTTCCTCTAGTTTCAACCAATAAAAACTAATTTAGTTGATAGATCTAGCCTCACCTCCCTCTCTCCAACCTATCCACTAAAGGATTTCCCTCCACAACTCTAGATCTAGTCCTATCTCGCTCTCTCTCTCTCTCTCTCTCTCTCTCTCCAACACATCGTTCTAGCTATAAGCATTACACATCAATTTCTCGGTGAACTTGACTCGATCTCGTACGTGTGGTCATCTAATTACGGTGGATTGATTTTTATAAAATAAATTAAATTAATGATTTTTTGTGAAATTTGACCGAAATTTGCCGGAATGGACCGAAATTAATGATTTTTTGTGAAATTTGACCAAAATTTGTCAGAATGGACCAAAATTAATGATTTTTTTAAATTAAAATGTGTTGCCAATATTTTGCCGGGATGTTGATTAATTTCCCTCTCGGCAAATTTTGGCACTCCCTCTTAGGTCCTATTTCTAGGAAGGTCATGCCGAATTTTTTCGTGAAAAACGATATATATATGGTTCTAATAATTGTATTATTTGTTCTACACCATGCAGGCGACAATGGTCACTTTGAGCGAACGTGTCGTGAATAGATACTTGAGGCACGCGACGGAAGACATGTTACGGAATAATCGCAAAATGATACAATGTCCGTGTCAAAAATGCAGACTAGAGGGCGCCCTCGACCCCTTTAGCGGACAGTTGCTGGAGCACCTACTCAGGCGTGGTTTCATGGAGGGGCACACTCAGTGGATAAGTGATGATGAAGATGATGATGAAATCCATGAGGCGGCGGCAGGAAATGATCAGGAATGGCAGCAGGTCAATGATGACAACGAGGTGCAAGAAAATGACCAAGAGCCTGCTCATCCGCACCATGATATATATGCTGGAGAAGACAGTGATGAGCAACACGTAACGGAGGAAGACGAGGACACGCGGGCACCGCTAACTTCAGTCGTGCGGGACCCTCATCTCAAAGAACTGCTTCTCAAGAAGATGACTAACCCCAGATCTGCCGCAAGAGAGCAATCTAAACTGGCGCAACTAGAGATAGACTCGAATACTCCGTTGTATCCAGATTGCGAACCGGATGACTCCCGCTTTAAAGTAGCGCTCGATGTTCTGCAGATGAAGGCAAGATACAAATGGAGCGACGTAAGCCTCGACGCAAGTCTGCAATACTGGCAGAGCAAGCTTCCGAAGGAGAACACGTGTCCTAAAAGTTGTGATGAGGCCAAGAAAATCGTGTGCCCCTTTGATCTACCGCACGAAAAATACCACGTGTGCATCAACGACTGCTACATCTTTCGGGAAGGGGACGCGGACAAGACCACATGTCCCGTGTGCAAGGCTGCTCGATACAAGAAAGGGAGGAATAAAGCTCCTCGAAAAGTTGTGTGGTACTTTCCGCTCATCCCCCGTCTACGGCGCTATTTCGCGGACCACAAGGAAGCAAAGCTCATGCGTTGGCACGCAGAGAGAAGGGAGAAAGTTCTGAGAGATCCAGAGCGGAATGAAAAGGTAAATCTGACACACCCTTCGGATGCATGCCAGTGGAAAGCATTGGAAGATGAATATCCAACTTTAGGGGCAGAGCCACGGAACATTAGGTTGGGTGCGAGCACCGATGGGCTCAATCCGTTTGGCAACCAGAGCAGCACACATAGCACCTGGCCCGTGTTCGTATGGATATACAACTTCCCGCCCTGGCTGTGCATGAAGAGGAAATACATACACATGAGCATGCTCATTCAAGGGCCGAAACAACCGGGCACCGACATCAATCTGTATCTGAAGCTACTGAAAGATGAGCTACAGACGTTATGGGAGGAAGGCGGGGTCAACACATGGGACGCCCTCGCAGAAGAATATTTTCCGATGAGGGCCGCCTTGCTCTGTACGGTGCACGACTATCCCGGCTATGGATACGTCTCATGCTAGGTGTGCCACGGACATAACGGATGTGTGAGGTGCATGGATGACCCGACATTTCACCAGCTCCAGAAAGATCCCGGGTCTTCAAAAACCGTCTACATCGGCCATCGAAGGTGGCTACACATTAAAGACTCATGGAGAAGGCGTGGAGACCTTTTCAACGGCGAAGAAGAGCTCCGGGGACCTCCACGTAAGAGGTGCGGCGAAGAAATATATGATTTGCTGAATGAATGGGAAGAGTGCCCTCGGCCGGGAAAGAAGCAAAAGGCGCCAAAACCACTCCTGGATGTATGGAAGACGAGGTCCGTGTTTTGGGACTTGCCGTACTGGCCCATCCTCGGTATGCCTCATTGCCTAGATCTAAGGCATATCACGAAGAATGTGTTTGAGAGTCTGTTTGGCACTCTGCTCAACATGCCGGAGAGGACGAAAGATGGGCCAAAAGCAAGAAGCGACCTGATACATATGGGTATCCGGGAAGAGCTTCACGGAGGACGCCCGGCTATTGATCATGACCAATCGGAAGAGGAGACGGACGATCCCAAGGGCAAAAGGGTTAAGAGGAACGACTATTACTGCCCCTCCTCCTGCTTCACTCTAAGTCCGAACGAGATCGAACAATTGATCAAGTGCCTTCTAGGAGTCAAAGTGCCTTTGGGTTACTCGGGGCTAATAAGCAGATTTTTAGACCCGTAGAAATAAAAGTTCAGCGGGATGAAGTCTCATGACTGTCACGTGATGATGACGCAGATACTTCCGGTTGCGATCCGAGGGATAATGGACAAGCACGTCCGTGAAACCCTTTTTGGCCTCTATAACTTCTTCGACGTGATCTCCCGAAAGTCAATCACCGGGAAGCAACTCTCAAGGCTGCAGGAAGAGATCGTCGTGATACTATGCGAGCTTGAGATGTACTTCCCACCCGCATTCTTTGACATCTGTGTGCATCTGTTGGTCCATATCGTGGATGATATCATCCATCTCGGGCCGTTGTTCCAGCACAACATGATGCCGTTCGAAAGGATGAACGGGGTCATCAAAGGATTCGTTCGTAACAGGGCCCATCCGGATGGAAGCATCGTTCAGGGCTTTCTTACCGAAGAGTGCACCTCTTTCTGCACAAATTTTCTGGACGGGGAGGATCCTGTTGGTTTGCCCGGAAACAAGCACATTGGCAAGCTCGATGGAGCAGGTCACAAAAATGGCCGGAGGGAGTTGCATGTGTACCACGCTTCTCGACGCACCGATTTTAACAGGGCAAACTTTGTGGCTCTCCAACACATTCAAATTGTCGATATTTGGATGTAAAAAGCACAAGAGCCTGATTGAGAAGAAGTACACTGACCAGGGCAAGCGGAGGACAGAAGGAGAAATAATTAGAGAGCACAACTCCTCTTTCTTGTGTTGGTTCAAAGATGAGCTTGACGCTCCGCCCCCAACAGCTAGTGCTGAAGCTAAACTCTTATACGCCTTGTCACGTGGCCCCGCCCCCAACCCCGCGATGTTTCAAGCATATGATATAACTGGGTTCACTTTCTACACAGAGCAAAAGGACAAAACATCGGATTATCAAAACTCAGGGGTAACGATGGAATCCTACACCGGTGACAAAAAGTTAAGATACTACGGAAGGATCGAGGAGATCTGGGAGCTTAACTACTCTGGAGAGAAGGTGCCGATGTTCCGCGTCAGATGGGCTAGGATGTCGACCGTCCAAAAAGAAGACAAATACTTCACCACCATGGTTATACCCGAAGCCGGCAATTCATCAAGCGTGAACGTCACCACGCAAAATGAGCCATGGGTACTGGCTAAGCACGTCTCCCAATGCTTCTTCATAACCGATCCATCACGGCCTAGCTGTGTCGTCGTCAGAAGAGGCAAAAGAAACATCGTCGGAATGGACGGTGTCGCCAACGAGGACGAGTTCGACATGTTCGGCGACCCAAATATCGACGATGATCAAGATCATGATGATAAGGCAACATACACCACAAGAAGAAGCGGAACCACGCTACCTAAGCAAGGTCTTCCATTCAAAAGAAGAAGTCATGATGTGGGGCTAAATTATGCAACAGCGACCAAAAAAGGCAAGAAGAATGTCAAACGCTGAGAAAGACGCGTTGTGTCAGCATTGCATGCGAATATATATATGTATCTCTCTTTTGTATCAGACTTGTTTCGATGATGATCAAGTGATGTGATATTGTGCACTAATTAATTATGTATATGTACCTCATGTTATGGGTTTAATTATATCATTAAAACTTACACTTTTTTATTAAGTCACTCTTTTCCAAAATTTGACTAATTTTAAAATCAAGAATTAGAAAACAAATAAAGAAAGGGATAAAGAAAACAAAAAAACAATAGATGGAAAAAACAAAATAATTTGGAAAATAAATATAGTAATAAAAAGTGGTTCCAACAATAAAAATAAAAAATAAAAGAGTTGGCAAAAAATAATTAATAAAGAGATAAGAAAAAACCTTACCACTGGAGAACATGGGTCTCTGTTCGCCAGCGGTAACAGGCTACCCTCTGGCGAACAAGCTGTCCAGTTCGCCAGCGGTATGGCTCCCGCTGGCGAACAAGTATGCTTGTTCGCCAGCGGTAAGGAGGGAAAAAACAAAATAATTTGAAAAACAAAAATAGTAATACAATTTGACTAATCTTAAAATCATGATTTAGAAAACAAATCAAGAAAGGGATAAGAAAACAAGAAAACAGAAAAACAATAGAGGGAAAAAACAAAATAATTTGGAAAAGAAAATAGTAATAAAAAGCTTCTCGCTGGCGAACAACAATCCTTGTTCGCCAGTGGTACGCGCATACCACTGGCGAACCGTGGTGCTGTTCGCCAGCGGTAATGTGCCCCACCTAGCTATACGAACCGCGCACGGTTCAAACCGCCGTCATCTCCCTCGATCTCTCCCGCGCGTGCCCAGCCCGAGCCCTCCCCTTGCCGCCGACGACCTCCCCCGCGCCTCTGCCTCTGCCGCCGTCGTCCCCCACGCCTCTGCCTCCGCCGCCACCTCTCCCCCGCGCCTCTACCTCTGCCTCTGCCGCCGCCATCCCCCGAGCCCTCCCCCCTCCTCGCCGAGCCCGTGGTCGTCCACGCCACGGTCCCCGCCGCCAGCCGCCATCTCCTCTTCCCCGAGCAAGGTGAGCACGCCCTCTTCCCTTCCTCTCCCTCCTTGCTCTCCTCTCCCTCCTTCCCCTTCTTCCTCAGCCGGTCACCTCTCCCTCCCCCTTCTTCCCCGGCCACCTCTCCCTCCTTGCCCACTAGGTGTTCGATATAATGTCAAACTGAGAGAGAGATGGCTGGGTTAAGGAGCTGGGGACTGGGGTGTTTGCATGCTGGAGTGAGGAGGATGACGCAGTCAAAAATGACCAAAGTCGAGTGTGAGGTGCAGAACGTGGACATGTCCAGAGTGGCGTGCTCAACGTCCATTGGGGGTGTTCTGCGGCGTGAGGTGCAAATGGGTGAGAGAGAGAGGGTCGTGGGGGTGCAGGGGGCGGCATAGCTCACGGTTTTGTCTCCGCGAAAGAGAGGAGGGAGTGAGAGAGGAGAAACTCCCCTACGTGTTCCCTAGGCAGACAAGAGGGGGAGAGAGGGTTTGGGCCAGCCAAATTAGGTTTTAGGTTTAGTTAGTTCAAATTAGGTTTATGTTTTACGGTTAGTTAGTCCAAATTAGGTAGGTTCAAATTAGCTTAGTTCAAATTAGTTAGTTAGTTTTAGGTTAGTCATGATTAGGTTTAGTTAGTTAGTTAGTTCAAATGTTTCAATTATTCCAATTGTTATGATTATAATTCTTAATTCCAATTGTTTTTCCATATGCAGGAAGTTTAGAAGGACGTTGACGCCGTTGTTGTTCTCGGATTTCAGGTGAGATGATGAGAGCATCGATGATGTTTTGTGGTGAATGTGTTGGTGGTGGTGGTGGATATGTGGTGATGCCTTTGTGGAATGTGGTGGTTGTTTTTGTGAAATGTGTGTGGTGATCGAGGCCGTTGAGCCCTTTGTGAATTTGTCGAAATGTTGTCGGAATGCGATCAATGTTGCTGTGTGTGTATGAAATGTTTGCAGGTACCCCATGAGGCCCTTGAGATTGCCGGAATGTTGATTAACTTCCGTTCCGGCAAATTTGGGTACTCCATATGCCCTATTTTTAGCAAAGGTCATGCCGAAATTTTTCGTGAATTTTGGCATGACTTTTGCTATACAATAGGACATTTACCCGAATTTGCCGATACGGAAGTTAATCGACATTCCGGCAAATTTGGACTCATGGGGTACCTTAGTATTTAATTAAGTGGTTTTTTCTTATATTTTTTGTACTAACTTTGACTTAATAATTTCCTCGACAGTGCGAAGATCGATGGCTCACAACGACCAGGCCGGGGGTTCTCAGACAGGAGGCGACAATGCATACCTGTCGATGCTTGCACAGTACAAGCATGCCGATGACGAGGAGATCGAGCATGCGGCCGATGATGAAATGGAGGCCCCAACCGCTAGCGAAGCCGAGCGTGGTGATGCTGGGACCACTACTAGTGGCGCCGAGGAGGGCGGCCCTTCTGGTAGCGAAGCCAGAAAAGACCGTAAACGCAAGAAGAGGGAACCAAACAAGCTCGGCACCACCCAACATGCATTCACAGAGGTGGACCATAAAAGCGGTCTTCCTACGAAGCCGCAAAAATATGTCAAAGGGTACGGCATCCAGCTTGGATGCATCGCTCGGGAATGGGGGAGAATCAACGACGACAACCTAAAGGCGAAGGACAACGAAGGTTTGGCCGCCTACCTCATTGATAAGGTGCACACACGATACAAGTACCCGGCTCCCTACAATAACAAGGATATCAAACAAATATTGTTAACACACAAGCCCTTGGCAAGTTGGGCAAATCCCTTTCAACTTGGAGATCAGATGTTAGGACGATGATTGAGGAAGAAGGTGCCGGTTTCGACGAGATCCACAAAATGTGGCCTAGCATTTCCGAAGAGGATTTTAAAGAATTCTCGGCCATAGAAGCCACTGCTGCAAAGCAGAAGCAGAGGCAGTGGGGGAAAGACATGCAGAAGAAGAACGTTGCTCCCCACAATCTCGGAAGCCGGGGTTACGCCGGAAAGGAGCCAATTTAGCAAAAGGAGGATGCACGAAGGGAAGGGTCGAACCCCTACGACAAGATCAAAGACCCGCTCGCCCGGAAATTTGTCAGGGCCCGATTCAGGGATAATCCCAAATCGCCCGGGGAGCTTGTCTTGAACGCCAAGGTGAAGGAACTTGAGAACAAAATTCTCAACGAACAAGAAAAGGATAAACAGGATCAATCCAAAGACTCCTCGGACCCAAAGGCCCCATATCAGACACCTTTCCTTAGGGATCTAAACGAGACAAAGAAGGTGTCGTCGGATAAAGTGCCGCATCGTGGCCGTGTGGTCGGCGCCGGAATGGGTCATAAACATTCCTATTACTTCCTCGACTCCAAGGAGAAGCGAAAGGAGCGGAAGATGGCCGATCAATCGAAAATGGATGCGTCCATCGATGCAGCGGTGGAAAAAAGGCTCAACGCCCTCCTGCCCAACATCTGTAATGCCATCGGGGCTTGGTTTGAGGGGGGCAAACAAGGGCCTCCCCCCGTGATTAGCTTAGCAGGCTCCAGCAACTCGAGGGGTGTGGCGCCTGTTGTGCAGAGCCCGGCCGGCTACAACGCAGATGGTAGGGAGGAATCGCCGGCCGTCACCGCGCCTCAAAGATCAAGCCCTCCCGTCTTTATTACCCCGCCGACGACCCGCGGTCCGTCGCCGTTAGCCGAGCTCAACGCCATCACGGTAATTAAGCATCGTAAAACCCTCGACAAGATACATATTACTTCATTCTTTGGCGCCCTCTCTAACGCCTTACACGTGTTTTCGCAGGCCGACGAGACGAGATGCACATTGCTCCTTGATGTGAATGGTGAGCTGAAGGACGTGGCAAAGGGTAAGATCGTGAGACCTCTCAACCGCATTTTCCACGGCAGGCCTATGGCCGATGACGTGTTCAGGGTTGAATTGATCCGGCCTTTGCCGGGTTGCGCTGGTTTATATCCTCCTTTCCAACCAGACGAAGCCGATAGCGAGTTAAACCTCGAACAATGCCCGGTTTGGCCCTTGATATGGCCAAAAGCACTGATTCGTATGGACCCTTCTCTCACCACCCCGCCAGTGCAGCAAACACAGGACGAAGAGGAAGCCAATGATGGCGATGATGACCCCAATGACTTCCTCGCTGATGATCCTTACTATGACGGAGCTCACGATGACAGATATGCTGGCGAGGGTCCAGTTGACCATGATCTTGGGGGGCAAAAAGCTGATCTCCCAGATAAATATCAGTGCATGAAGCGTCTCTTCTGTTCTCAAGATACGCCAGAAGCTGCCCCCGAGCAAGTTGGTTTGAGCCAGGACACAGTCCATGAGGCCATCAAAGATGTGATGGCGCCGAAGGAGCCTAAGAAGACGGGACGAAAAAGATATAAGAGTAAACCTACCGTTGTTGACTCCAACAGCCAGCCGGTGCCGGGTACTAAGTCGAAGCCGCCGCACCGGGTAATGGACAGGTTACCCATCATCGACTGGCATTCGGTCCATCATATGGGTAAAGCAATGATGCCGCTGAGGTTGGTAAATCTCCTCACCGGGGACATGAGGAGCCTCCATGAGGGTGTTCTTTATCATGAGGACAGGCTTCTCGAAGAGGAAAATCCAACATACCCGGTTTTCCACACAAAGGTGCCAGAGATAGATGGATTGGGCTTTATCACTAGAGACTCCGGGGACGTGATCCTTCTAAGATTTAATGACATCTTCAACATGTATCACATGTACGCGCTCCACCCAACGATCGTCCGCCTGGTTGCCCTTAGTATGGCGCACCAGATCTTAAAGGAGAATACCCCGGGCATAGCGATACTTGACCCCTACTACATGAAAGAAATGTTCCTGAGCACCCCTAAGGGTAGGGCAAAGGTGTCGCGGTACATCGGAGGCTTCTTCGGTATGCATCATGAGAAGAACATCTTTCTCGTGCCTTACTTTCCCGAGTAAGTCATTCACTAACCGTCATAACATGCTTTCGTAGATTTCCATTGTTAAGCTATTTTGCAATTTTGACGATGATGGTCTGTTTTGAACTATTTTGCGCAGTAACCAATACGGCACCCTCATCGTCATGTACCCGAAAGACTCGTATGCCGTCTATCTCGACTCCGGGAGTGATGTCAATAGGGATAAAGACTACACCCACATCAAGGCTGTTCTGAATGAAGCTCTTAATGCCTATGCCCGAAGCGAAGGCATCATGAAAAGAGAAAAAAAAGGTGCGATGCAAGTTTGTATTCAACCAGAAAGTTATGTTCCCCTGCGTCAAGCAGTCGTGAGGCAGTAAGATGGAGGCATGGTACCTCATCAATCACATGCAGGAGTTTGTAAAGGATCAACAACGACTGCAATTTCCTTCTGCTCTGGACAGATGGTGCAACGGCTTGGCAGATGCCACTGATGCTCGTATCAGACTAGAATTCGGTCACATCCAGCACGTGATCGCGGGAATCATCTGCAACGATGTCTTGTCTCGCGCCGGGGTGTACTTCAACGACTTTGCAGCACTACCGAACGACGAGATCGAACATCGCTTAATAGCGCAGGGTGATAACCGGCCATTCACTATAGATGGTGTTCTCCCGTTCCCACCGAAGCCGCGCAAGAAGAAGTGATCGACGGCATGTGTTGTCTACTTAGTACGGTAGATGAACTTGTGTTCATAAATTATATCCATAAATTAACTTGTGCTTCTAAAGTCGTTGAACCTGCATGTGTGATCGATGCTATTTAACTTGAGTTGTTTTGTTTTGTTTCCTCTTTCTCTCTCTGAATGCCGATGATTAAAATGAAATGACACCGTGTGATCCCGGGGATGGCGCTAGTGAGCCTTGTGATATGCACGAATACACATCTTGTGCATCCTACTTGGCTCACTCGCACCATCCCTGGAACTTCTGTGTGTCCAACCTATATATGAGGCATGCATGTTTTCGATTTTGGTGCAGTTATTTAACTATTATTTGATTTGTGTATAAACTCTTGCTCTTATTTTCTTTTCCTAAGACTTTTATCTTTGCCTCGTGTACAGAGAGATGAAGATGTCCGAAGCAAGCGGGATGAGAGGGCTACAACTACAAGAGCTACAAGAGTAAAGCAGAGGCGGAGCGAAAGAGAGGAAGAACATGCATATACACTCTTCTTCTTCATCGCCATTGCAGTTCTCTTGTCTGTGATTGTAGTTTAGATTACTACTTGCTTTTGAAAACTTGCGACCTAAAACTATCGACTTCCGGCCGAGATGTGTGTGTATTAATGCATATGTATGCAAAATATTGGGTCTCACTTGTATATTTCGGCTTGTAATTCATGCATGATGAACCAATAATTTGGTCACTTGTCTATTTGTATATCTATTTAAATTCTGTCAATTATACTGTTTCTGTCAATATATATGTATTTACCTGCCCGTATATATTGTTGTAAAATATTTCTGCTTTTATTTTAAAATCAGAAATACATATTACTGGCGAACAGAAACCTAGTTCGCCAGTGGTAATCCTTGGGTATACCGCTGGCGAACAGAACCACTCTTCGCCAGTGGTAACTAACTTACCGCTGGCGAACATGATGTTCGCCAGCGGTAAGCTGTAACCACTGGCGATATGAGCGCTGGCGAACCGCATGTTCGCCAGCGGTAGCCAAAAAAAGGTTCGCCAGTGGTAGGCTTTTTCCTACGAGTGTCCCGGTCCGTATGAGGTTGCTCGCGCTGGCCCCACCCCTGCGGCCGCCTACCGCGACCCTTTAGCGCCGGTTCGTATCACGGACCGGGACTGAAGGTCCCCTACGAACCGGGACTGGCCTTGGCCGGCGCCCTGGGAATTCGAACCGGGACTAGTGTCCCCATTGGTACCGGTTCGTAGGGAACCGGGACGAAAGGGCCAAACCGATGGCCCTGTTTCCACTAGTGCTCAGACTGAAACGCGTAGAAGAGAATTATTCTAGAATCAAGAAACTGAATTTCGCAACCAAGATCCTTATACGGTCATCCTCTCATGACCCAACAGTTGGGGAAGGAGAGAACATTATTCGAGATGAAGTGTGTATAACTTCCCTGATTAAAATTATTCAACTTCTTTCATTACAGGTTTTTTCTCGATCATAACCCCAATTTGCAGCATGAAGCACCAGGAAGAACAAGAACATCATTTGTTTCGGTAGAAACATGAAGTGGAAAAAGAGTGATTGGAATAGGATAAAAATGGGGATGGCACGACGGGATGAAAGTGACGCTAATTAAGACAGATGACCTGATACTTCAGGTTCAAATCGTGATGGTGACGAAGTTAACGAGTCTCCTCCTTGACATGAAATTTTAGCTAAATACTCTATACTTGATATATACTGCAAACTCAGCGAGAGCGGAGTTGTGGCACCCGAGCTCGGTTAAAAAGAAAGGAAAATTGTACTTTGGAGATTCAAAACAATTCAATTTTGAAAACATGAATACGTATACATTTATGTATATTTGTGCAAAGTTTCGGTAAAAGATGTTTTATTTTGGGCTATAGAAAAATTACAAATTTGTGGCTGTATAAAAAGTACAGAAACACGAAAAATACACATGAACATACTGGCATCTATCCCATTTTCATAATACATATTTCTAAATGTCAAAAGAAAATCAAATAAATTGCGGGCGTTCTCTATGTTGTATGTGCACGCACGAAGTTGCCAAACCATCAACTATTGCCATCGCTACTGCGCAAACTAGTCACTTTTCATGTTTTTTTGCACAAACCACTAAATATTCATGTAAGGGAATTGTTCCGATACTTTTCGGACAATTATTTTGCACGAAAATTAAACACACACCAACAACCGTGATCAGAGATGCTAACCCACCATGTGTGCTTGACACGAGGGAGACCTGCTATCACAGCCGTTAGCCGTTAGTGTGCTTTAATTTTTGTGCAAAATAACTTCCCAGAAAACACCAGCGCACTCCTCTTAATGTAATCATTGCACACAACTCTAAACTGTTGACTAATCCGATTAACAATCGTTCTAATGAGTATAACCCTTCAACTAATGAATACGGGGCATTTTATATCCGTATAAGTTAGTGTACATGGTTTAAATTAGTAAATTTTAATCAAATCTCACAGAAAGTGCAATTTTTAAAATTGATAGTCTAAAATGTATCAAAAATCAAATTTTAAAATTTATCAAAATTTTAACAACAGAGTAGATATTTTAAATTGTTTGTTATATGATTTTTTAGAAAATGACCAACTTGCATGTCCCATTGATCAGATCTCTACGATTAGTGAATTAATCTACTATTTGGACCTATGTGCAACGTATTACATGAATAGTTAGTGGTTTCTGTAAAAAAAAAAACATGTGAAATGAGTAGTTTGCGCAACACTGACAACAACAACAATAGTAGGTGGTTTCTGAAATTTTCTCTTTTTTTTTGTAGCCCAAAGTACAACGTTAAACATAATTCTGCCGTACGTAGTAAATATGTATATGTATACTTTCTGGCAGATTTTTTTTGAAAAACGAGCTCACTGATGCTCGGATGCATCAACGAGTTTTTCCAAACTGAAGTTTCGTGCAAACTAGGCTGGATCAAAGTGCCGACACGACCGTTGCCACAACAGACCGCCATACGTGCAAATGTGAAATCGCATCATCAGGCTAGACTTGGTACAAAAATTCAGAACAGACCAGTAGCTATCAGGTGTCAAGTTCAGAGCTAGGACATTGTCCAGGGAGGAATTACTTTCAGGATTTAGCCTGTCTTAAAATATACCAATACATATTGCATGTGAGACCACATCGCTGCAAGAAAAAAGGTCAAACACATATATAGCAGGCACAGCGAATCGCACATGTTCCTCTAGTACACTATATTGTATAGAGAATTTGTTCTAGGGTTTTGCCTTAGCTACTGAGGAATAATCGATAGCCGATGTAGCAGCACTGTCTCGGCTTATACAACTCAAGGAAATTACAGCTCAGTGAATTAAAGTTGCTGCAGTGAAGCCGTAACGGCAGCAGCTGGATTTACTACAGTTAAGTGATGATGTGGTAAGCAGGAATCGTGGCCATGGATACAGAGCAACGTAGGAAGTCGGCAAACTGAACAAACAAACAGTTGCGCTTCACAGTATCGAAACCTTCAGGGTTCAGAGAGGAGCCTGACGCGTGTCCGTCTGCATCCTGAATCTTAGCGGCCTGCAGGGTGTCTGTTCCAGGACAGGTAGTTGTGATCTCCCAATTTCCTGCAAAAGGCCATAATTAGACGGCACAAGGCTCTCATTCAGATAGGTCAGCGAGAGCAATAACGATGCAGCATGCTTAAATTGTTGAAGCATACTGACCTTGGTTTTATCGCGTATAGCAAGGTGAATGCAAATGCCAAGAAAATACAGAGCCCACCGACGACAAGGTATGCAAACCCAAGAAATTCATTCTTTCCTCCAAGCCAGGTTGCAGTGGAAAGGACCAACTTTTTCTTGCCACCGAAGCTATATGTATTGTAGTTGTTACTCAGCCTCACTATTATGGTATCATTCACTTTGAGATCAACATATATCCTCCCATATAACTTCCTGAATGTAGGAAGTGCTGCCGTCCGCATCCAAACGATAAGATCCTCTTGCTCGCTCAACTGCCGCATAAAATGAGAACTGACATAAGTAGCTCCTACAAGTATTCCATACCCCGTGATACTTCTTTTTATCTAAGTGAAAGAACTCAAATGAATGCATCTTGGGCCAGTATTGGGGGGACAAACAGGCTAAATACCAGGTATTTTGGAGGCAAACAGGCCAAAAAGTACTAGTATTTAGGCAAAGACTTCTTGGGCTGGGGGGGGGGGGGGGGGGGGGTGGCAGCAGCCCCCCTGAGCTGTACATAGCTCCACCACTGGAAGTGAACAACTGTAGCCTACACATATACGCAACAATGTAATGGTACAGAGTAAGAATTTACATACCGGGATACTTGCATTAAGGATTTTTCCACCTATGAGTGCACCATTCTGGAAGTTGCTTGGGTAGACATTTTTGGCAAATTTGTGCTCCCTATCACTCTTCCAAGAGATGTCCTTCTTATCTACTGTCAAGTTCTCATTACCGCGAGTAAAGCTATATGTGTCATTGAACAAACTCCAGGCAATCAAACCACAGGGAACAATTGGTTTTCCATCAGCTGTGAACCTCTCAGGTTCACATGATGTTGTCTGATTTGCTTTCTTAGAATCTCTTAGCTGTGCATCATTTCGGCTCTTCACATACCTGGAATCGGAAGTGTTATACATGGTATGATGCTAAGCCCCCAATACATGCTATTTTAAGCATATGATAGCCAAAGTCATTGGTTACTGTTAGGTAGTATGCCTTTCCAATTTTGAATATCCATTTGCAGTTTGGAAAGAAACAGGAAAATGTAAAGCCGCAAAGTTGTACCATAAGTTATTGACTAAAGACATCAAATAATATTATACCTCCTATGATTCTGATAGAAGTTGTCAAGTTCGTAATACACGAAGATTGGCTGCTTCATATGCTTTGTAACCTGCACAGATACACCCAGATCTCACTTTTCAGGTAAGAGCAATGGCAGAGTACAGGTAAGTCAGGGGGCCAATTTGATGCAGAACTCCATAATTTAGACGTCAAAGGTTCTCATTCAGAGGTCAACAAAAGCAACAATGATGCAGCATGCTTAAATAGTTAAAGCATACTGACCTTGGTTTTATCGCGTACAGCAAGATAAATGCAAATGCCAAGAAAATACAGAGCCCACCGACTATAAGGTTTTATCGCGTACAGCAAGGTGAATGCAAATGCCAAGAAAATACAGAGCCCGCCGACCTAAAGGTACGCAAACCCAAGAAATTCATTCTTTCCTCCAAGCCAGGTTACAGGTAAGTCAGGGGGGCAATGCCCCCCCCCCCCCCCCCCAAAACTACCCCAAAATTGCTGATAGCTGCACGCGCATCACAACTTTATGAATGTGCAATAAGCTTGAAATGATTATTGTAATATAATCATTCCGTTATGAGTATTACCTTGAGAGTCCTTGTGCAGTCTTTGGATATGGTCTCGTTCCGGATGTACCCAAGCTTATTATCAGTCATGTTTTTCGGGACACATGCATGATCGTACCGATCAATTATCTCCACAACCTGCATTCAGTCAGCATAAGTAAAGTCAGAAACGGCCACAGTGCATATCTTAACATTCGGTGTAGAAGAAACTCAGTGCTGTACATCTCGTGCAGCTAACAGCGAAACGACGCCAACTGGGACAAAGATGACGCCGACGAGGAAAAACACCGACACAACCTGCATAGCACAAGCCCGAAACATCCATTAACTGGTCCAGAATGCGTGTCCTTGTGCTCTAGGAAGCAGCGACACCGTAGCCTCTAGAACCAGTAATAATAGCGTACCCATTTTGGAGTAAGGATCGGCTTACAGGCTGGCAGCTCCTGTTGCGTGAACTTGGAGTCTGCGCATAAGAATTCAGGAGTAAGAATTTCCCACACCAATGAGAACAAAAGGGGGGCCATGCCCCCCTACTCCCAATAATGTTTTGCCAAACTTAGAGAAATCACAGCAAAATTCACTCTCTGGTTTGTGTGTTTAATCTGTAATATCACTAGGCTGCCCCCCTCTGCAATTATTGCGAAGCTCCGCCACCGCCCCTAACACTATATCAACACTCGGATCCCAAGGTTTAATGATATCCATCAGTAATAATTCCCCCCAAAAAAAAGAAAAAAAAATCCATCGCTCATAGACCACATCAGGTAACTGAACACTAGATTGGACGTGTACTTTGATGAACTAAACTAGCAATAACCACTAGGGTAAGCTCCGCTGCTTAGCAAGGGGAGTACATCGAGCAGCTAGATTACGCTTCCACCGTACCGCAGCACCAACCCCAAGCACAGTAGCACGCCATCCATTCTGATCTCTGGACGGTGGGAACCAACCGGGGAAATAGGCGGCCAGATCTCACTCACACTTGGGCCTCCTGGTGTTCCTCCTGGCCGCGTCCCCGTCCGCCCCGGGCCCGGCGTTGCCCGTGCCGGCCGCGTTGCTGGCCATCCCCTGCCCCCGGAAGATGCGCTTCTGGGAGGGTGCGGGGGGAGCTTGCGGGCGATCTCGGGACTCCCGGCTCTTCCTCGCTTGCTTGATTGCTTGGGTTGGAAGGAAGGAAGAAAAAGGGTGGAGTGATTTCGACCCCTGCTGGCCGGGGATGGGGAAGGAGGGGGACGGCACCGAGGTGGGTGGGGGTGTGTTCGTGTCGAGCCGGCGGAGGACGGCCGGGGTCCGAGGGAGTCACGGTGGTCAACAGAAAGTCTTTTTTTTTTCTGTTTTTTTAAGACGAACTAGATCCGTGCTTGGTGGACTCTTCACTTTGCTAGGCCCGGTTATTTGGGCCGGCACCCACCCACGCACCGCTCGGGCTGAGCGATCTAGCCGCGATCGCGCCGAGTGGAAGCGTTGAGTATAAAGCGGTCCTGTCCACTCCCGAATAGATAAGATAGATCCACTTTACAAGGGCAACTCTAACGCGTCGATCTAAACAGATTTTTTTTTTCATTCTTTATTCGTTTGGGTCGGCAAACGGACAGTGCTCCGTCCTTGTCCGATCTTTTCCACTGCACCCAACGGGCTGACCCATTTCGTCCACCTCTTTTTTTTTTGATAATAGATTTCAAAATAATTTGTAAATAACTTAGACAATGTAGCAAAATAATAGTGCCATATAGGCATCAACATAGTACCCAAAATACATAGTACCCGAGGTTCCATTTGCCTAGGCATTACATAGTACTCAAAATAGGAGCCCGGGGCCCCATTTTGAACATAGTTTACGGGCAACACACAATTGAGATGAATCAAACATCTCGTTCCATGAATATCTTTTGCTTCTTCTTGTGTCATGCCCGTTTCCTCGGGGTCATGCTGTTGAGGTCGGCCATCATGATCCGGGACTCCCGTGGAGCAACGCCTGCTCCGCTTCCATGGCCCTAGACCGGGCATTGGTCTTATCGATCTCGGCTTCTTCTTTTGTAAATCGAAGAAGTTCTTCATATTCTCCTCTCTCTCTCTCTCTCTCTCTCTCTCTCTCTCTCTCTCTCTCTCTCTCTCTCTCGGTGCTTCCTCTCTTCCCTCTCCTTCTTCTCCTCAATTGCCTTGTCCTTTTGGGTCATGAACCCCTTCAAGGTCTCTTGCAATGCAAGTGTCGTTGCATCACGCTTGGCCTCCATCTTGGAGCTTCTCTGTCCCCTCGGTTGTTTCCCATCATTTGGACGAATGGCCTCATCGATGTCGTCCACCGAGTCCCCTCCTCTCTTCATGCTTGCAATGAGGTCCTTCCATTTTGGACAATCCTTGAGCTCATTCCAACGATGAGTCGAGGTAAAGGCTTTGCCCGCATGTTGGGCCTTGAATGCCAACAATGCTTGAAGTACCTATTTGACAACCCAAAATTGCACACACATATTGATATAGATAGTATGAATCGAATGGACAGAGAAAACGAACGAAAACATACCAAGCCGGCCACCCCAATGCCACTCACGGGTCGGGCAACAACATGCTCGTAGGAGCCAACGAACTTGCTACACTCCGATTGGATGAAACCCCATCTCTTTTGGAGCGAACACTTAGTTCATTTGCTCTCGAATGGCCGGCCAAGATCCCGGGTTGTAGCAAACAACCGATTTTCATGAAAGTAGTCATGGCACCTCTTCCAAAATTGTTGCCCCTTTTGCTCGGCCTTCTTCATTGCATCTTTCCCAATCACCATCCATGCTTCACAAAGCATGATGTCTTCCGCTTGGGAGTAGTCCAAAGTCCTTTGCGAGACGGCCCTCTTTTGCTAGGCCGCTTGGCGAGATAGCTCGTCGGCGAACAATGGCTCGTCCTCGACATTCATGGCCTCCTCGACGTTGACGGCCTTGGCTCTTGTGGCCACCTTCATTGATCATGTCGGCCATGAAACCCTCCCCATAGCCATGGCCGTTGTCATCGTAGTACCTCGGGTCATCCGGGGCGAGTAGGGTCATTTTGTCGAGCAGGTTCCGCGTGGCGGGGAGATCGGTCGCAGTGACAGCTCGCGGGTGCTTTCCTCTGGCCACCGGCGAGTCGCCGGCGAGTCGCCGGCGAGAGGGGCCGCGTTCAGATCGAGGGATGTCCGACGAGGTGGACAAACTGGACCCTCTGGCTAGGGTGGGGGTATGGCCGGGCAGATAGCCACATGTTGGCGAGCCTGACGCGCCAAGTGACTGGGACTTCGGCGGTCGTGCTGAAGCTCGCTGCTGCCATGACACCGGGCATGACCTGGTGCGGTGGGACGAACCCTCGCATGAGGAGAGCCATGGTCTTAGCGGAAATGACTTCAGGGTCTGGGGCGGGGGCAGCGGTCGTGACGGCCGCAGCCTGTGTCTCCTCGGCCTTGCTCTTCGTCCTATTCCTCTGCATGCCCCTCTTCGCCGTCTCAGACTTCCTCTCCTCCTCGGTGAGCACTTTCCTCAGCATCTTTGGCTTTGCGGCCGCCGGTGGGCTGATGTGGTGTCCGCGGTGGCCGGTGGGGCTGACATGGTGTCCTCGGCGAGAAGGAGGGTGCTTTCCTCGTCGGCGCCGCTACCAACCATGGGGTTTTGGTAGGAGAGGGAGGGGAAAGGGCAAGTGGGAGGGTTATGTGGCTGGTAGGCGGGCCAGGGGGGTGAAATGGTGCGGAGTCCGCGCGGCGTCTAGACGCGTCCGTGCAGACGCAAATCTGGCTCAAATTTGGGCCGGAATTGGGTCGTCGCGGATGGAAAAACGGACGTCGGTCCGTTTGCATCGGCGCGTTGGGCCCTGGTTTCGACCCAAACGGACGGAAACGGAGCAAAACGGACAAATGGGTCTCTGCATTGCAGTTTACCCAAGGGAAACCGGGTTAAAAAACAAGGGAAACCGGGTTAAAAAATCATATAAACTGTATAATGTCGTGTTTATGAGGAGAAGAATGCAAGTGTGCCACGCTACAAGCTCTGACTTTCTTTTGTCCCACTCCCACCTCAAATCAGTAGCTCTGTGGGTGCCTGCTTAAATTAGGGCTTCAGACATGTTGTCTCGCTGACTCCATTGGCGTGGCCTCAAAACCGTAGCCACTATCTCTCGCCTTTTGCAAGAGTTTGCACCGACTCGCCCACTGAGGTCAACGGATTGGACCGACCAATTAGTACAAGACCAATGATCATGCCTGCATCACGATAAACCCGACGATGGATCTCACACGTCAGTTTACATCTTTCTTCTTTTTGCGTTTTTCATTTTTCTTTGTTTTGTTTTTATTTCTTTTTTCTGTAACATTATTCTTTCCTCATTTTCGTGTTCCTTTTTTTTTGTTTTTTCCACAAGAAAAGCGACTGCTGGAACTTCATGGTCAAGGGTCTTTGGGCACAAATTTGATGTAATAGAACTTGTAGCTTTAATTTTGCTCTTTTCGTTTCATGATGCTTGATACGTCCAAAACGTATCTACTTTTCCAAACACTTTTTCTATTGTTTTTCCCCTAATTTGCATGATTTGAATGGAACTAACATGTACTGACGTTGTTTTCAGCAGAATTGCCTTGGTGTCTTATTTTTGTACAGAAATCAAAGTTCTCGGAAAAATCTGGAAAAATTCCAGAAATTATATTATTGCAGCAGACCCACGAAGCCAGAAGGGGGGCTGCGGGGGCCAGCCACAGCCCCTAGACGCCACTTGGTGGCGGCCCAGGGCTGGCCGCGCCTGGGTCCCACCTGGCCAGGTGGTGGCTCGGCTGGCGACGCCCCTTTCGCCTATTTACTTTGTTCGACCTAAAAAATGCCAGAACACCCGATCGTTTTTCCAGAAAAGATACAGAGCATCGCCGCCTCCTCGAAGCCTAATTCAGGGACCAAAAGTTCCTGTTCCGACTTCCGACACCCTGCCAGGAGCCCAGGAGCCCAGGACGGAGATTGAAGGGGAGATCATCGCCATCATCATCACCACCGCCTCTCCATCGAACATCCATGTTTCCCCCATCCATGTGTGAGTAATTCCCCATTGTAGGCTGAGGGGATGTTAGGGATTGGATGAGATTGTTCATGTAATAAGATGTCGGATCGTTAGGGCATGATGCATAGTATTTGTGAGAGTGCTTATTTATCGTTGTTGCAACTTGGTGTGCTTAATGCTTTACACTTAGGACCCGAGTGGCACGTTTTTAGATCAGAACATATTATGATAAATGTTGTTTTGGATCATATCTACAAGTTGTTTGCACTTGTTATTGTCTGGAACCCGAGGCCCCAAAGTGACAGCTTCTGGGATAACCGGAGGGGGTGGTTTTGACTTGAGGATTATATGCATTCATTGAATGTTAATGCTTTGCTCCAGTACTTTGTAAAAGGAGTACCTTAATTACCTTTCAGTTCCTCATAAAGGCCCCGCTGACATGGGATGGTTGGACAAAAGATGCCGTGCAAGTTTCTCATTGCGAGCACGCACGACTGCCTACGGAATACATGCCTATGTTTATTAGCACCTCGATACCGTTTATTTGTTTATTTGCATATTGCCCGCGGTAATTATTTCATGAACTATCTCATCCATGCAGCGCCCGTATTTACATCCCTATGCCTACGGTGTTTTAATCCTGTTGTCATTACAATTGCTACTATTGATGTTTTCATATTATTACTGCTGTTACTTTATTATTGCTGCTGTTATATTACTGTTTCTACTGATAAAATGCACCCAGTGAGTTACTTTCCAGGTGTGGCTGGTCTGACAAATCAGTTGCTAAGGCTTATAAATATTCTTTGACTCCCCTTATGTCGGATCAATAAATTTGGGTTTTACTTCCCTCGAAGACTGTTGCGATCCCCTATACTTGTGGATCATCAATGCTACTCTTTCTCAGAAAGAGAGAACCTGGATACTCTGTAGTGTTTGGCTTGACCGCAGGTTTCTTAAATGGAACCGGGAGGGATCTCCTATTTTTCTAAAAAGAATATATTTTACTGGAAGCTGTAAAATTTTTAAAAACAGTTGAAATTATTTTATGAACCCATGAACATTTTTTTGAACTCATCATTCTATTTTTGCAGTTCACCAGAAATTTAGTTCTTTTCGGTTCACTATTATTTTTGGTTCACCGACATTTTTGGTAACACTAATGTTTTATGTTCACATAAATTTTTCATTCCCTATTATTTCTTCTTTCTTTTTTACGTTCACATATTTATCTGTTTCTTGTTTATGTACCATTTTTCTTTTCTCATTTTCTTGTTTATCTTTATTTTCCTTTTTCACTTTCCTTATTGTTTGTAATATAAGAATACATTTTTGTGGAACCCTGAACATTTTAAAAATCCGTTGGAAATTTTCCCTTTTCAATTTTCTATTTCACTTCTTTCCTTTTTTTTCATTTCTCAGTTTCCATTTTTTTATTGTCGATTGTATTTGTAAAATGTTACATTTTGAAAATGGTTCCTTTTCGGTTCACTATTATTTTGAGTTTAACGGCATTTTTGATTCACTATTATTTTCTGTTCACCGGAATTTTTGGTTCACTAATATTTTCGGTTCACCTGCATTTTTGGTTCACTATTATTTTCGGTTTTTCTGAATTTTAGTTTCTTTTCGGTTCACTATTATTTTTGGTTCTTCGGTATCTTTGGTTAACTATTATTTTTGGTTCACCGGTATTTTCGGTTCACTATTATTTTCTGTTCATCCGAATTTTAATTTCTTTTTGGTTCGTTATTATTTTCGGTTCATAGATAATTTTGGTTCAGCATAATTTTAGTTTTTGAAAATGGTTCATATTTGAAAGATATTCAGTTTTGGAATGGTTCCGATTTTTCAAATGGTTCATAGTTTAAAAAACATTTTTTGAAAATATTCATTTAAATAATGGTTTAGATTTTGAAAAATGTTTGAAATTTGAAAATATCCAGATTTCTAAAAATCTTAAGATTTAATAAAAAAGGAAAATGAAACACAAAAAACAAAAACAAAGAACATATATAAAGATAAACAAGAAAGAAAAAATGAAAAATAAAAATAAAAAATAGCCCATATATGGGTCGACCCATGTGGAGGGGTCGTACACGAGGGCGCGCAGGAAGTGTGGGCGAGGCGAACGTACGCCTCACTCGAATCGAAGCATAGGGGATCCCCTCAAATCCTAGCCTTACGGTCGGTTGAGAGGTATTGATGGGCTCGTTCTAGGAGAGCATGTAACCCGTAAGTTCAAATTGTGTAGGGGGCATGGCCTCTCTGCCATCGAACTTTAAAAAAAATTGTTTGTCACTTCCAGCAACTATTGTGTGTCTCTCGAAACGAGAACGTACACATTCTTTTTGTTGATACAAAAGGACTCCTTATCCTAGAGGAATAATATCACACTTATACGGTAAAATCCTAAATAATGATAAGGCATGTCCCACTTTAGGAAAAACACCTCATATTGTTGTGATGTCTTGGTTATGAATTGTGTATTTTATGGTTTGCAAATCATTAATTCATTGTCAAAGGTAGTAACTCTATATCTTTTAATGCCGACAAATAATGACCATGATAGAAAATCGTGCAAGACAAGATCGTCATCCTAGCAGTATAGTGCATCTGAGCATACCGTAGCTTATTATGACCCACATTGATCCATCTTTCTCGGATGTAGAAAGCCATCAACCCATCGTGCTAGCACAACCACAACACTAATGTAGAATCACCTCGGTCAATTTCATTGTCGACAGGATGTATCAACTACTTTACATGACTAGCGGTGGAGACCTGAGAGTGAATAGGTAGAACATGGGTACATTTACACCCGTTTTTTGAAAAAATATTTAAAACACGTTTAAAATATGTTCAAAAAATCTGAAAAAAAGTACACGCATACATCTCGCATAATGTGTTGGTGACACAAAGTTTCGTGAAAAGTTTACATTTTAGTTTTCATCCACAAAAGAGAGAAATTTTTGTGACTTACGTATAACACATATATGTCAGATTTTTGTCTTTTTCACACAAGTCAAGTAAAAAGTATTTTTGGGACGAAACTTTTGGCGCACACTAGAAACTACAATATGTACGCGTGCATATTTTTTTCGGAATTTTTAGACATTGCGAAAATGCATTTTGAAATCGGGTGCAAATGTACCCATGTTCTCCACCTTATTACCCTGGAGACCTGCACATCTCTCCGTAGAGAGCTGAGTCATCCACCGGTACCTTCATATTCGTCGTGGTCAAAGCCACAACGGTTGTTCCTCTAGTACGAGTATATGGCTCTCCCACAAATTTGTTTTCCATGCAAATAATTACCCTACAAACTTGCAAATGGGATGGCGCGGCCCATATACTTGTATTACTGTGTAAAAGCATCAAAATAGTCCGAATTTGCACAATCAGCTGTCACTATCGAGCGGTCGGGCTAGTAATTTTGCGGAAAAAAAACCGAGGCTCGTTGAAAACACATCACTTTTGGACTAAAGAAAATACGGGTCACAGACAAATGTGTTTCTTCCCGCATTAAACAAAATGGCGTAATGTATTGGCAGGCGGCTGTGTATGTATATGCACCGGAGCTGGAAGCGAAGACCGCTAGGTAGCTGCTTCCTCGACTCGCTTTTGCTTTTTCACCGAGAAGCTAGATTCGGTGCAAAGGTCCGGACATGGAGAGTGCCAACGCAGGAGCTGGAAGCTAGACTCTGCCTGATCCAGGCGAGCTGTACCGCAGAAGGCAAACACAGGGGAAGCTTCCGGCTGCAGCCTGCCTGCTGCGTGGTCTCGCCTCTCTTTTGCTCGCGGCTCAAAGCTGCACGTCCCCATGGAGCTAGGGACGTACCCACACCAGTTTTCTTCACGGTCCAGACTTCAGAGCGCGCGTGAAATCCAGGGACACGGCAGGTACCTGTACCAGATCTCCATCGTGAGTTGTGCCCGCAAAACTAGGCAAATGAAAAGACCGTCGAAGAAGAAGAAGAAGCTTCCTCGGAATCTGTGCGTTCGCCTTTCCTTTCCGCTTCATCTTTCTCTCGGGTCAAGGCCTCAGGACTACTACTCCTTTTTTTTCTCTATGTGCAGGAGCATGGCGTTTTGGAGATCTACCAATGATCTATTATTATATTATAATATAATATACTAAAAGCGCAATACGGGGTTGTGTTTTTGAGACACCACGTTTGCCCACATCATCTTAATTATTTCGACCGTCGGATCCAAAAGTTTTGGCTGTGATTTAACTAGAGAACACAATCACGTAATTATGTTACTTGCACACCTTAATGTCTGTAACACGTATTGATCAAGAAAAAAAAGAAATCCCATCTTATCCCTACACGATTCCTTCTTCCAAACGAGGCTTGCTTCAGTGGCCTCCCCCTGGAGGAAAACTGAGGAGGTAAATTTCCCTCAAAACCGTCCTTATGTTACTTGCACACCTTAATATCTGTAACACGTATTGATCAAGAAAAAAAAGAAATCCCATCTTATCCCTACACGATTCCTTCTTCCAAACGAGGCTTGCTTCAGTGGCCTCCCCCTAGAGGAAAACTGAGGAGGTAAATTTCCCTCAAAACCGTCCTTATGTTACTTGCACACCTTAATGTCTGTAACACGTATTGATCAAGAAAAAAAGAAATCCCATCTTATCCCTACATGATTCCTTCTTCCAAACGAGGCTTGCTTCAGTGGCCTCCCCCTAGAGGAAAACTGAGAAGGTAAATTTCCCTCAAACCGTCCGATTAAAAGTTATGGGCAAATCACGGCCGTCCGTAAGCCAAACTTTTACCCGGGGAAGGCCACCGAAGCAAAAGTGCTTCCAAACACGGACCAATCTACATGACCCATAACAACCTAACCCGGGATAGCTTGCGATCTTTTTACAACAAGACAAACAGTTTTACGCCGGAGCCGCCACAGCGCGATGAGAACTCGAGAAATCCCTCGACACCAAGCCCGCAGTCTATCGTTTTTGGCAGCCAGGAAGGAGCCACGACTCATTGTCAATGTCAATCCATCAAGCGGCGATGGTGTAGCCAAGTAGTACATGATCAGAGGCCACTGCAGCTGTTCGACGACATCGACCACATGCGCGAGAGCATGCTCAGCCTTCAGGGTCAACAAGGTCAGTTTTCTCTCGAACTGTTGAATGCAATTTTCAGTAATCTTGTGTGGGAGTTTTCCTTTACATAGAATCAGATCTAAATTCGCTAAAGTAGATCAGTTGAATGAGTTTTCCTAACATAGCAAGTAATCAACAGAATTAATTTGCCAAAGTGTAGCGGCACACACACAGACAGTGCACTTCCCCAATTCAAACATGAAATTAAGAAATTTTGTACTAGCTGATCAAGTTGAGTGCTACAACTGAAAGAAAGATCAGAGATAAATAGTGTACAGTTTGTGCTACCTTGCAATCTGCCACAATTTGTTACCATTTAATTGCAATTTATTGTCTTCTCATGGCTTGCGAACTGCACATCCCTTGGTCGTAGAAAAAGAGCAATTCATCTTAAGGCCTAGTTTGGTAGCTGAACTTTTCTAAAACTGTAGTATTCCGAAACCAGAGTATTGTAGTGCCAGGCAAGAAAATAATTCGGTTTAGAAAAAGAGGTCAAGACTGAAGTTTCCTATAGTGCAAAAAAACAACGTTTTTGGAGGATACCACAGTATGTTAACTGTAGTTTTCGTTGCCTCCAAACACCTCAAAGTATTTGATACTTTAATATTTCCAAAAACTGAAGTATTCTCAAAATACTTCAAAAAAAATGGAGCTCCCAAACAGACCCTAACCTGCATATGCCCGATTTGTGTTGTAGATTCGGATAACCAGCCCATAGCCATGGAACCGGATTACGTGTTAATCCAGGTTCCCTACTCTGCCGATGCTTTCATTCTTAGTAAAGTTCAGAATTACTGAGAGGTCTATACCGGAGTTGGATTTTAATCATGCAATGCGAAAATTATGGTGGGCTGGTGGCACATGAGCTCACAAAGTAAGCTAAACAAATACTATATAGTGCAGTTTGCCGCCCCTACATGTCTATGGAAATTGGTTGCTCGCGATTGTAACTTTTATTGGGAGTAATCAATAAAGTTTGCTCTGTCCCGCAGAAGAAGTATTACCCCGTTCCAATGTACCTTTGTATTCATAAAGTATCGGCCAATTTTCTCTTTGTCTAACAACTTATATAGAAATCTTATACGGGATTGTGTTAGATAGAAATTGTATCATTATATTAGATTTTTCATAAACACACAAATATTATATTATTTTTAATACATAGCAATGGATGGGGAATTGGCAGGAAGATAAGGGAAAATTCCAATGCTATGGAGATTATTGTGACACCTGAAACCTAACATATATAAATTCATATTATTGGTCAGTCAATTATTTTCTAACTCTCACATGTGGTTTCATTATTCACTGGATTTGCATCTGTAAACTTGATTATAGGGATCATTATAATTATTTCTTATGCACGGTATTTGATTTGAAGGATTATCCTGTGCATTTTTTAATGTACATTTTGATTATATTATTAATGGCAATTTGTGATTCTACCTAGCCTTTTGAAGAGATTCTTTTGTCTTCCAAATGGTTCAATAAAAATATTGGGTGCAAACTAAATCCCAATGTACCATGTCAAGTTGTCAGCATGACATTGTCATAACATATCTTTCATATTCCATGCAAAAGATGAGCAATATGAATAGAGCACTAGATCCATGTGGAGGAGCACACGACAGTTGACCCAGCTGGCATGGGTTAGTCCAGCTAGTGTGATCACAACTCCGCGCATAACACCACCGTAGATGACGGAGAAATTTTGTTCATATCACTATATTCGTCTTAAAGAATGTTTCACAATTTTCCATAGGTCAAAGTTACACCTGCAAGAGTATATGCAAATCTAAACTATGTGTAATTTATAATGACAAAATTAATAAGAGAATTAAATACGCAGACGATAAACGTAAATATTTATCAATTTCACTTGATGGTCGAAAAGTATTGTAGCATTTGCGAGGACCACCTTGCTAGTTAATATTAATAAACACTTTGTTGTATTTTAGTATGGGTAAAAAAGACAAATGTATAGATCTAGATTTGTGAACAGTATATAGTTTTCAAAAAGTTGCTTTTTTGTCCGATTTGTCTTATTTGTGTAGCATGTAATACAACAATTTTTGGAAAAAAAATACAACGATTTTTGGAATTAGATTTGGCAAGATTGTAGACACAAGATTGTCTATATATACCTAATTTTTTTTATTTTTGGAAACTTAAAAATATCGATTTCAAAATTTTGGAAAAATGAGCTCCCTGTAGCTCGGTAGCCATTTGTGGTTTCGGCTATGCGCGGTCCTTTTTCTTAAGGGAAAAAAAGTAGATTTCTACTATATTGAGGAAATTGCCCAAATCAGTAACTCTTGGGATCATTTTTGCACTGACCAGTGACTCAAATATTTTGTTGCCCGCACCAGTGACTCTAGAGGTAATTCGTTGCAAAGAGCTCTAATAAACAGATTACACAATTAAACAACATACTTTGCACCTCGCAACTACCATGGCCTTGTGTGTGCTTGTTTGCACGCCAAACAAAATGCGGGAGCAAGCCGAACCAGTTTGTGACGACTCATTCCTTTGAGGGTGGCGGTGGCTCGATGCAGCCATCTAGAGGCAATATGGTGGCGGCGGCCGACCGGCAACAGGGGCGGCTCCACGTGGTCTAGCTGGGCAAGGAGGCCCCTATCTTCCACCTTTCTTCTCAGCGGCTGCTACCTGATGGGACCACTCGGAGGTGATGCTAAACAGCTAAAGGCACAACGAGTGTCTCCGGTGGCGAAATGAATGAAGCTAGGAAAAAATTCCAACAGGTTCATGTCTATATTCCCTTTATTTGACCAGGGTCATCTTCAATAAATAATTATTGGCTAGTGCTAATTAATAAAGTTTTTTTTTCATTAGGGTCAGGTGCCCAAGTATCTTGAAGGCAGCTCCGTCCCTAGATGTCGGTGCAAGTCTATTATCGTGGTGTACGATTGTCTTCTTCAAAGAGTGCAAAACAATTCATGCCTCTTTCATAGATCTAACTCTTTCTTGAGTGTTTGGTTGTGGGGGGAGCATCCTAGTCATGTGGATGGACTGAATGGGTATTGGTGGCGCGATATTTTGTACATGTCGTTTTATGTGGTATGTAGTGTAATTTCCTGATATGGGTTGGGTTTTTTTTTACCCTACCCACATGCTTTCACGTGTGTTCTTTGTTCTCGCAAGAATTTTTTTTGTGTTTTATATGTGTACTCCCTGAATGGATACTTTGTGTTTGTTTGGATGGGAATAACCAACCTCTTGATATTTTTGTTCCATAAAAAATACGATTTTTCTAAATATTATTCGACTCGGAATTAAGTTAAGCTCGTCCAACTATAGATCGCCATTTTTGTATCATGATTGATGCACTCTATGAGTTGTAAGTGGGTCAAGTGAGAAAATGGTTCACGTAGTACAAAAAAAGGTTCACATAGTATAAAATCATATGATGTCGTGACTTGAATGAAAATTAGGTTTCTCAATAGAATAAGAATTATACACACCCTAAAAAAGACTATCTAGAAGAAAGAATCTATTTGAAAAAAAGATAGACGAAAAAGATGAATGCACCATGTCTAAAATCACTTGAAGCAAAAGAAGAGCACATTATCGCATGCATAATAAACAATGTGATGCATATATATAAATATCAGAGATTTTTTCAATTTCTCTATTATTGTTAATACATACACCCAATAAGAATTATGATAGAAGCATGTTTCACAGCAGAGGCATGCTCTTACATCGACACCAAAATTTGCAAAACTTAAATAATCACCATGTGAAAACACAATTACCTCCTCAAAAAACAAAAACAAACATACGGCACCACCAACACCAAGCATATGATGTCCCTGCCCCCTCTCTCTGAACTGACCATCGTACGTACACTCTACTACACCCAACTCATACCATGCTTATTTAGTGATCTTAGCAAAAGACCCAATTAAGCTTTGGTCCATGACAGCACGACATTAACATAACTAATTACCTCATAATGATGTTTCCAATGAAGAAGAAAATACACATTATATATTTATGATATTTAATTACCGATTACTCGTAGGACAAGTTCCTCTCACTTCCTACTTGTTGTGGGGACGCCCTCATATCAAGCTTGGAGCTAATCGGGCAGTCGAAGCCCTTATTGCCCAAGGAGTCGCCAGACAATGACATGATCGGATCCATGCCGCCGTCACTGCCACCGGCGGCGTCCATCATCATCGTCGACGACGGCCCCATCTGGAGGAGGTCATCGTCACTCTTCGCCTGCTCATCGCTGGCTCCCCACATCATCGGGCTCTTCCCAGTGGAGCAGCTCCTGCCTGCGGCTGACCCAATGCAGCTCTCGTTGAACGCCAAGAAGCTGTCCATGGCCATAGTTGGCCTCATCTCCATGTGCTGCTGCAGGTCCAGATGGCTGGAGGTCCCACCGTACAGGGTCAGGTCCTGGAAGCTCATGGAGCCGCCGACGTGCACCTGGGTACCGCCGCCGAGAGATCCGTACCCGCCCGCCGCGGGCCACGTGGCGCAGTCGCTGGACGCCAGGGTTTGGTAGGCTTTCTCCAGGATAGACTGCATGTACTTCCCCTGTGCCTCCACCCTCATCTGGAGGTGCTTCTGCACCTGCAAGCATGGGATGGCACATTATGTTGGCGTCATTGCGATGCAAAGTGATCGATTCTTCTGCCTTATGAAAAGGTAAAAATGCATTCATATATGCCAAGCTCATGAGTGCAACCTAAAAGATGTGTGTTAAGTAAAGTAGTAAACTTCCCAAGAATATTGTTCGTGCCAGCAAGCAAGCAAGGTATGCATGGAGGTTCAGAACGTGCATATATGCATGTGGGGGCCACACATAACATTGCCAGATCATATCAGTTACCAGCAAATTATGTAAGTTTCCTGAGAATGTTCAGGCATGCATGGGAAACACAGAAGAAACATGCATGCATGTGTGTGGCTGGTGTAGGGACATGCATGAACACATCATGGTTATGCCATATTGCCATGTGTGTAAACTTCCCAAGAATGTCAGATGCTAAAATGTAGTTTACCTCTAGCTGCTCGTGGAGCCTTCGTTGGACTTCCATCTGCATCCTTAGCCCCTCGTTCACGTGCGTGCTACGGCTGGGTGGTTAAATTGCCAACAAAAATGGTTAGTTTTAGTCTTGTACAAATGTTTTGGAAGAACTTAATTCGTTTTATATATGGATACGATTTTGAAAAACGGGTATATTTTGTGAAGCTTACTCGTTCATGCTTCTTCCCATCATACCCGAAGAAGAGGCTGCATTCCGTTGCATCTCCATCACTGCAGGTAATATTTTGAATATTAGGTTGCAATAATTAATTGGAGCGAGATGCTATGAAATAAGAGAGAGTAATTCGCTTTTTGACGAAAAGAGATAGATTGTCAAAAGAGAGAGCAAACTTCACAGCTAGGTTAAGCATATATATGTAGACCTAACACTAACGGGTGGCTGTGTAAAAACCACCACTACCATGCCCAGATCAGTAAGCTAGGTTTATTGAAACTGGAGTGGGAGAATGGAAACATGTATATACTAGCTAGCTGATTAAGGCCAGATGATATAGAAGAGAAGCATGCATATATATGCGATCTACTTAGTAAGTAGATTTTGATGATATCTTTACCTTCCTTGACCGAGTGGTGATCCCCGAACTCTTTGTGCTGCTTCCCTAGCCTGAATTTCTGAGCACAACAATAGAATCGCAGCTCAGACCACACATATGAGATCTAGAGAGGGCAGAGGAGAGAGAGATAGTTTTGCCCATGCATACACACCTGAAGATGACTCTTGAGATGATATAGCGTGAGGCCCTTGACTCCCATAACCCTCATGATAGTCTTCGGAGTTGCCTCTGCCATCAAAGCAAAATGAACAAGTAAATTTAAAAACTCCACGAAATTATCAACATGTAGACGAACAAGCATGCATGGATGGATCGTTCTCCTCACTGTCTGGGCCTCCAAGCTGCGCAACGGCGTCGACGAAGCGGTCATGGAGCTCGACGGTCCACCGGAGGCGGGGCTTGGGGTCGGGTGGTGAGGACGAGGCCGGAGTCGCCGGCCTGCACGCACGCGGAGGCCGCCGCAGCCCGATCGTTAATTGACGAGCTCACGGTGTTGCTGCTGCTGGGCTTCTTGGAGGAAGGGAACATTCTATTCTCCCTCTCGTCTGCCCCTCTTAAATCTTTCTCTCTCTAGAGATCTCCTGGGAAGGTAATTCCCACTGCTTTTTCGCTCTCCTCGATCTGATCGATCTCTGCTACAGAATTGGAAGAGATTCAAGAACAAGGAATAGGTTCGCTCCGGCACACAGAACGAGGCACCAGACGGTATAGTCGTAGTAGTAGTAGAGGTAGTGGTGGTGGTACTCCCCCTTGGTGTCTTCTTTCTTGATATGCTCTCTCTCTCTCTCTCTCTCCTCTCTGCTTTAGTTGCTTTGTTTCTTTATCTCTCTCTCATCCTAGAAAGCTCATGGGGTGATGATATATTGATATATTCTCCCGGGAGAGAAAAGCCACCGCCAACTACTGGAAGCCTCGCCGCTGTCTTGACGCGGGGGACGCCTTTGCAAAAGATGAGAGAGAGACCCGTCCATTCAACAAAGGGAAACCCTCGAATTTTGTCATCCCTAAGCTTCTCTCAAAGACTGAAACAGATAAGTATAAAATATACCCTAGTTTTTTCCATGCATGCAATGGTGCAACAGCCGGTTGACTAGCTAAACCGGCACTAAATGAGTATCATCTGCATGCTTGTGTGGGTGCAGCTTAAGAAGAGTACGTGTTCCAAAAAGCATTAGGGTTAATTGAGGTATTTTTTAGTACAACTGATGATAATATCTCCCTTTCCTTCTTTGAAGTTCTCGTGGTTCCTTTGTGAGTTTGTGTATATTTGATTGGTTGGGTAGCTTTAGTGTGATGATTGCATTTTCCAATTCTAAATGGCAACCACATCTCATATATATAGAGACTAGAGAGACAATCTCTATATATAACACATGTATTTCCGCATGAACCACACCATACCATAATCCACATAACCTAGTTGTATAATCACTAGTGGAAACAGGGGCTTCGGTTTGGCCCTTCCGTCCCGGTTCCCTTACGGACCGGTACCAATCGTGGCACTAGTCCCGGTCATTGGTCCCAGGGCGCCCGCCAGGACCAGTCCCGGTTCGTAGGGACCTACCGTCCCGGTTCGTGTTACGAACCGGTGACAAAGGATGCGGGAGGAGGCGACAGAGGTGGGACCAGCCCGGACAATGCACTGTCCCGGTTCTATTTACAGACCGGGACTAATGGAGGGACTTTAGTACCGGTCCTTGTTACGGACCGGGACTAAATATATTCTATATCATCTTCCACCCCCCGACCCGGCCGTGGCCAGGCCGTGGCCATTTTTGAGCTCCGGGTTTCATCTCCATTTTCTTAACCCTTGCTCCTCCCAACCACGAGTTCGGCCCCTATTTTTCTCCACCATTTGTCAAGTTTGGCGGCACCTCATCTACCCGACGGTTAGCACTCCGGTGTTCCTTTTTTTAGCTCATTTTGGTGCTACTTAGCAAATTTTATTTTTCTAGTGCTAGCAGGTGTTTGATGAAATGCCTAAGTAAGAGATTTCATTTTTTACATGCAATTTTAGCTCAAATTAAAGTATAATGTATTGGGTTTACAGTTGTCCAGTGACCATCTTACCATCGTCGATCGCCCGCGCCATCCCGTCGCCGGCACCTCCTCGGTGAGTCTTGTTTTTATCCCTTTTTAACTTATTGATATACTTTAGATGCATGTATATTATCTTACTTTTTTAAATGTATAGTGTGTCATGGTTTTGATATCCGTCCCCGCGGTCCTCGTCCGGTCTATGACGATCCGGATGTCGTTGTTGAACCGGAAATTCCAACCGACCCTATCATCGAGTTTTTTGAAAATGAAATTAATGATTTGAAAGCAAAACTGGAAAGAAGTGAAAATCTCCGTCTCCAAACCCTAGAAGAGAAGATGAAATTGGAGCTCCATATTGCCGACATCGTCGATGAGCACAAGATCAAGATGTATGCAATGCGCTTGAAGATTAGAAAAATTAGAAATTATGCCATTCATAAAGAGGCTTGGTATCATTATGGTGTTGGTTCGATAGTTACCATAGTTGTGATTTTTATCGCATTTGTTGTTGGGCTTAAATTCTTTAGATAGTTGTATGTTAGTTTGAACCAATGTATGTTTGTGAGACTATATGTATTACATTTGGTTATTTGCTCTACTTTGGTTGAATGTGATGAACTTATATATTAATTCACTTTATCACTGTTATATATTGAAGAAATAGTGTTAATGGTTTTTTATATTTTATTTATATAATGCAGATGAGTCAGATGAGTCGGCAATGGATGTACAGTGACCGACGTTTATCCCGACTTTATTAATGGCATGCATTATTTTCTCCAAGTGGCTGAGAAAAACAAGCCGCCAAATGGTTTTATTTCATGTCCATGTAGTGTCTGCAAGAATACTCAGGACTACTCTACCTCACAAACCATTCACGTCCACCTGTTGAAGTCCGGTTTCATGGCCGGTTATAATTGTTGGACCAAGCATGGAGAAAGAGGAGTTATAATGGAAGACAATGAGGAAGAAGAGGATAATGACAACTATCCTATGTTCACTGATCACGGTGGTACATCAATGGGGGAAGATGAAGCTGAAAAAGAGCCCATTGTTGATGAGCCCGATGACGATCTTCGTCGGGCCATTCTTGATGCGAAGATAAACTGTGGAAGTCAAAACGAGAGGTTGAAGTTGGAGAGAATGTTAGAGGATCACAACAAATTGTTGTACCCAAATTTGTGAAGATGGGCAGAAAAAGCTGGGCACCACACTGGAATTGCTGCAATGGAAGGCAGAGAATGGTACTTCTGACAAGGGATTTGAAAAATTGCTGAAAATAATAAAGAAGATGCTTCCAAAACATAACGTATTGCCCCCAGTACGTACGAAGCAAAGAAGGTTGTCTGCCCACTAGGATTAGAGGTGCAGAAGATACATGCGTGCATCAATGACTGTATCCTCTACCGCGGCGAGGAGTACGAGAATTTGAATGCATGTCCGGTATGCGGTGCATTGAGGTATAAGATCAGGCGAGATGACCCTGGTGAAGTTGAGGACGAGGCGCGCCCCAGGAAGAGAGTTCCTGCGAAGGTGATGTGGTATGCTCCTATAATACCACGGTTGAAACGTTTGTTCCAAAACAAAGAGCATGCCAAGTTGTTGCGATGGCACAAGGAAGACCGTAAGAAAGACGTGATGCTCAGACACCCTGCTGATGGGTCGCAGTGGAGAAAAATTGACAGAGAGTTTCCGACATTTGCAGATGACGCAAGGAACTTAAGATTTGGTCTAAGTACAGATGGCTTTAATCCCTTTGGAGAGCAGAGCTCCAGTCATAGCACCTGGCCTGTGACTCTATGCATCTATAACCTTCCTCCTTGGTTGTGCATGAAGCGGAAGTTCATTATGATGCCAGTACTCATCCAAGGCCCGAAGCAACCCGGCAACGACATTGATGTGTACCTGAGGCCATTAGTTGAAGAACTTTTACAATTGTGGCGCGAAGAAGGTATACGTGTTTGGGATGAGCACAAACAAGATGAATTTGACCTACGAGCATTGCTGTTCGTGACCATCAATGATTGGCCAGCTCTTAGTAACATATCAGGACAGTCAAACAAGGGATACAATGCATGCACACACTGTTTAGGTGATACTGAAAGTATATATCTGGGAAACAAGAATGTGTACCTGGGGCATCGTCGGTTTCTTCCGGAAAGGCACATCGTAAGAAGGAAAGGCAAGCATTTCAAAGGTTTGCCAGATCACCGGCCAAAGCCTAGACGGCCTACTGGGGATGTTATATATGATATGGTAAAGGATTTAAAAGTAATCTTTGGAAAGGGTCTTGGCGGACAATCTGTTCCAAATGATGCTGACGGACACGTGCCGATGTGGAAGAAGAAATCTATATTCTGGGAGTTACCCTATTGGAAAATCCTAGAGGTTCAGTCTGCAATCGACGTGATGCACGTGACGAAAAATCTCTGCGTGAACCTACTAAACTTCTTGGGCGTGTATGGGAAGACGAAAAATACACCGGAATCACGGCTGGACCAGCAACATATGCACGAACGAGAGACAACCTGAATGCAGAGAAGTATCAAGTCCTGCCAGCTACGCTCTTACCAAAGAAGAGAAGAAGATCTTTTTTGAAGTACTAAACAGTATCAAGGTCCCGTCAGGCTTCTCGTCGAATATAAAGGGAATAATTAACATGACAGAGTTGAAGTTTCAGAACCTAAAGTCTCATGACTGCCACGTGATTATGACACAATTACTTCCGATTGCACTGAGGGGGCTCCTGCCGGAAAATGTTCGAGTACCCATTGTTAAGCTATGTGCATTCCTCAATGCAATTTCTCAGAAGGTCATCAATCCAGTAACTCTGCCGGATTTACAGAAGGAAGTGGTCCTATGTCTTGTCAGCTTCGAGTTGGTGTTCCCACCCTCCTTCAATATTATGACGCACCTCATAGTTCATCTAGTNGAAAATGTTCGAGTACCCATTGTTAAGCTATGTGCATTCCTCAATGCAATTTCTCAGAAGGTCATCAATCAGTAACTCTGCCGGATTTACAGAAGGAAGTGGTCCTATGTCTTGTCAGCTTCGAGTTGGTGTTCCCACCCTCCTTCTTCAATATTATGACGCACCTCATAGTTCATCTAGTCGAAGAGATTTTCGTTCTCGGTCCCGTATTTCTACACAACATGTTCCCCTTTGAGAGGTTCATGGGAGTCCTAAAGAAGTACGTTCATAACCGTGCTAGGCCAGAAGGAAGCATATCCAAGGGCTATGGAACAGAGGAGGTCATTGAGTTTTGTGTTGATTTTATTCCTGACCTCAAGGCAATCGGGGTTCCTCAATCACGCTATGAGGGGAGACTGCGGGGAAAAGGCACGCTGGGAAAGAAAGCAATAATATGTATGGACGGGCATTCTTATAGTCAAGCACACTACACGGTTCTACATAATTCCAGCTTGGTGGCTCCGTATATCGAGGAACATAAGAATATTCTACGTTTGAACTTCCCAGAGCAATCTAAATATTGGATTGATGAAGAACACGTGAAGAATTTCGGAGGTTGGTTGCGAACACGTCTCTTTAATGACAGCACTGTTGGAGAACAGCTATACTTGTTGGCCAATGCACCATCTTCGACTATATTGACTTATCAAGGGTATGAGATAAATGGAAATACATTTTACACGGCCAATCAAGATAAAAAGAGCACCAACCAAAACAGTGGTATCCGCTTTGATGCAACAAACAGCAATGGGCAAAAGGACACATATTATGGTTACATAGAGGAGATATGGGAACTTCAATATGGACCATTTTTTAAAGTCCCATTGTTCAAGTGCAAATGGTTCAACCTGACAGGCAGGGTACATGTAGACCCGAAGTACGGAATAACTACAGTGGATATGCAGAATCTTGGATACGACACCGAACCATTCGTCCTAGCCAGTGAAGTGGCTCAGGTTTTCTATGTGAAGGACATGTCTAGCAGACCGAAGAAAAGAAAAGATAAGCAAGCAGTGAATGCATCGTACGACGTCGAGCCAAAGCGCCACATAGTTCTTTCAGGGAAAAGAAGCATCGTGGGAGTGGAGGATAAGACAGACATGTCAGAAGATTACAATAAGTTTGATGAAATTCCCCCCTTCACAGTGAAAATTGACCCAACCATCGCGTTGAATGATGAAGATTGTCCATGGATACGACGCGATAAGAAGAAAAAATGACAGACACGAAGAAGTGTTGAATGATGTTGATGTATTGTGGTCATTTGTAATAATGTATGAGATATTTATTTATCCTAACTTGTTCTATACATATGTGTAATAATTGGTAGAATTTTGTTTTGACTGTTAAAAAGTTGAGGGTTTTTCATTAAATATTTAAAATATTAAATATATTTATCCTAACCTCGGATTTTATTAGTACAACGGTTTTACTCAACTCATCTATTTAAATGTTCAATATGTATAACATATTCATATTTACATTTGGAAACATGTAAAGTTTATAAAATATGAACATTTGAAAATGAAGAAAAAAATACAAACGGCCGTTTAGTCCCGGTCCGTGGCTACAACCGGGACTAAAGGCCATTTTCGGGCCGCTGCGAAACTTAGCGCGCCAAAAAGCCCACCTTTAGTCCCGGTCCGTGACACCAACCGGGACTATAGGGGTCTTTAGTCCCGGTTGGTGTCACGGACCGGGACTAAAGGCCGATTTGAGCCTACTTGGTCCCTCTCCGCGGATTTCTTCCCCATTTTTGCCGCCAGGCCCAAGACGCAGACGCCTCCGGGCTCCTCTCACGCGACGACGCCGCCAGGCTGCCAAAATCTGGCCGCCGCCGCCGCCGTCGCTCGCGTCCCTCTTCCTCGCCGCCGTCCCCCGCGCGCTCCGCCTAAGGTACGGCCCTCTCAAACTCTAGATCGGCGGCGGCGGTGGTCCGATGGCACGAACCCTAGCTAGAATCGGCGGCGGCGGTGGTCCGATGGCACGAACCCTAGCTAGAATCGGCGGCGACGGTGGTCCGGTGACCTTAAATCGGTGGCGGGGACAGTTCGTAGATCGGAAATAAACTTCATTACATTGCTAGGGGTTCATTACATTTACTTAGGGGGGAGGGGGAGGTCCTAGCTAGTCCTCGTCGCCCTCCTCGTCGGAGAGGACGACGTACGGTGGCGCCTCCCACAGATGCGCCGGCGGCTGCTGCTGCTGCTCCATGGGGACGTCCCGCGGCGGCGTCCCTGGCTCCTCCAGGATGGCGTCCTGGGGCGGCGGCGGCAGCTGGGGCACAGTCGTGAATACCCACGACTGCCCGAACAGCTCCGGTGGGAATCTCACCGGCTCCTGGTACTCCTCCTCCGGCGGCTCGTAGGCCTCCTCCTCCTGGACGAGGGCCTGCACCCAGTCCAGCCCCGGCTGTCCCTGTGGCGGAGGCGGGGGTGGAGGCGGTCCCTGCGGCGGCAGGCCGTGCGGCGGCGGCGGCGGCAGTGCGTCCTGCACCACCATCTCCCAGCGGCGGCGCTCGTCGTCGACGAAGGCCTGCCGGGACGCCGCCATGGCTGCCTTCATGGCGTCGTCGACGTCATCGTCCTCGTCCATGGGGGCGGCCTCGCCGTCGGAGTCGACCTCCAACCATTGGTCGAGGTCGTCCATCCCCTCCGGGAGCGCCGGGTACTCCGTGCGCTCCACCGGCGGCACCGGGGCCGGCGCGAAGTAGCTCCGGCGGCGCTCGTCGTGCTCCTCCCGGAACCATTGGTCCCAGTAGGGGGAGCCCGGCGCGTACGCCGGGTCGTCGAGGAGGTGATTGGGGAGGAGGCTGCGCCGGCGTGCGATCTCCACCGCCCTGGCCGTGGGGTCGGTCGGGATCGGCGGCACCGGAATCCGCTGCGGATTCAGGTGCCAGTTGTCCGGGAGGTGGACGTCCGACCAGCGCACCGGGACGGCGTTCTCCCAGTGCCACTGCGCCTCCTCCACCCGGACGTACCGGCGGTAGCGCGGCGTCGGCTTCTTCTTCTTGGCGGCCGGCCCGCCGGCCTGCGGACCGGCACGACGCGGGTCCGCGCCGACGATGCGCACTCCGCGCGGCGCCGACGATGGCGGTGGTGGAGGAGGAGCAAGGGGAGGCAGTCCAGCGCCCCGGCGACGGCCGGAGCGGCCAGAGCCCGAGCCGCTGGACTCGGACTGGTGCTTGCCGCCTGGCCACCACCGCTTCGACATTGCTCCGGCGAGGGCGAGGGGCGAGGGCTAGGGCTAGGACTAGGGCTAGGGCTCGATGGAGTGTGGGGAGGGCGGCGGGGCTAGCTGTGTGAGGTCGCCATCGCGTACGGCCGGGGTTTAAAAAGGACGGGGGCCGCATCCACCGTGGCCAGCATTGACTGCGGGACGGGAAGCCGAGGAGGCCGTCCAGTCGCTGGCAGGTGGGCCAGGAGCATTGACTGCGGGGCTCGGACGGTTGGGTGGCGGGGGAGACGAGGGAACGCGGCGGCCGGGTGGCGGTTCCCACGCGCGACGTGGCCGAGTGGGCTGACCGCGCGGCGGTTGGGTGGCGGGGTGGCCGGGTCGCTGGCTGGTGGGCCAGCCTTGACCACGCGCTACTGGCCAGTAGGTGGACGCGGGGGCTGGATTTTTCTAAGGGACCAGCCGCTACTGGCCAGGTGCCGGGCAAGGTGCTGATTTTTCTAAAGGACCAGCCGCTAGCAGGGTGCCTGGCCCTATTTTTTTTTCAGGACCAAGGGCTGTCATTTTATGTGACAAGTTGCACAATGCCACCCCTAATTATTTTGGGGTGTCATTTATGTGTAATTCTATGTCAAAAAAATTACAAACACATATAATTGATTGCAGGTACATTGAGCTATGGCGGACATTCCCTTAATTAGAGACGAGGAGCATGAAGATAAAATGCAACGAATAATCTATGCGAGTGCCCGTGAAGAAGGCGGTGGAGATGATGATGGACAACAAGGCGGTGGAGAAGATGATGGACGACAAGGCGATGAAGATGATGATTTCAGCTCACAATTTCTGAACGACTGCGGTGAGGGACTCCAGTTTGACGATGAAGCGCCCTTAACGACAAACTCCGGCGAGGTATATACATATATTATATAGGCTGACAATTGATCGATCGATCATGTATATATATGCATTTGTTAATTGCACGTGTTAATTAACGATTCATTTTCCAGCCGGCTGGATCGAGCAAATCTGTAAATAATGTTCCTCCTCGAGGCCTGACGAAGAGGATGGCCAGCGATGCTCCGAGGCTAACGATAGAGGAAGTTTCTCAGAGTGGCGAACCGCTGGCACCCATAGCGACCTGTCGTAAATTTGTAAATCAAGCTGGAGTCATTGTTAGGGACATTCTCCCGATCACCATTGCAGAATAGCATAAGCCGAAGGGTGTGGATGAGGATGATGCTTCTTATGTCCCTGATCATACGAAAGAATTGCTTTTCGATACGCTCATGATACATTTCAACATACCAGAAGGCAAGACGGAGAAAGTGAAGGAGTGGACTCTTAAGAAGATGGCCACACAATTCCAGAGCTGGAAGAAAACACTATGGAGAAAGTATGAAGATGAAGATCCAGCTAATTTCACCGGAGCACTCGAGAAGATAAAACATTCCTGGCCCGCATTCAAGGCGTACAAGAATTCCTCTACTGCCGTGGCTCGATCGGTCGTAAATAAGAGAAATGCTGGGAAGAAGGAATACCACCATAGGTTGGGTACAGGTGGCTACAAGTCTGCCATTCCCAAATGGTTAGCCTTTGAAGCGGAACTGGTTGCTAAAGGGATCACTCCACAGACTTTGAACTGGCCCGAGAGGGCCAAGTTTTGGTTGTTCGCGCATGGCGCAGTGTTGGACTCAGAGACGGGGTTGATTGTTGCAAAGGGAAAATGGAAGAAAAAGGTTGAAACAATCGTTCCGTTGCTTATTGACGCAATAGATAAAGTTCGAAAGGGAGAGTACCATCCCGAGAGAGAGAACGACGAGCTGACACTCGCACTGGGGAATCCCGAACACAACGGACGATTACGAGGCTTTCCCGGTGGTACCAACTTGAAGGAAGGGTTTCCGGACTGTGCTGACAGTTATAGAAGCCGTGTGAGAAAGAAGCAGAATGAGTTAGACCGTTTATCAGAATTGGAGCGCATGGTTTCCGGACTGCGCTGTCAGATTGACTCAATCAGCCAGCACCGGGCACCTGATCAACAGCAGCAACAAGTCGACGTCGTCCAAGAACCGCGAAGAAGCAGTGTGGGTTCCACGCCGCTACAAGTATCTGCCGCAATAATAGAACAGCCGGCGGCTCACTACCCCGTGGATGATATCACGGAGAAGACGGAGTGTGAGCTTCATATGTTAATGAAGAACATATCCTTCAAGGTGGCGGTCGGCTATGCGTTACCAAACGAACCTGGAGCAAGCTACCATCTTGGTCAGATTCCAGCTGGCTATGCTCGTGTCGGGGTGGATGCTATTATACCGGGATTTGAGGCACTTGAGCTTGACTATCCTGGAGGTGACGATGAGACGACACTGGGACAAGTCAAGCACGGTTTCGTTCTATGGAACAAGAAATACATCGTGCTTCCAGGCTCAGCACCAAGGCCACCGACTCCTCCAAGTAGAAGTCCACCACCTACAAGTCCACCCTTCCTACCCTAGAGGGACCCCAGCGCGAGTCCGTCTCCATCTCCAGCTACACCAGTACGGTCTCCATCTCCAGCTACACCAGCACGGTCTCCATCTTCAGAGCCAGTCCAGCGGTCTCCATCTCCAAAGCCAGTCCAGCGGTCTCCATCTCCAGAGCCAGTCCAGCGGTCTCCGCCTTATAAGTGGTTTGATGCGAAGAGGGCCGTTAATGGTTCGCCTCCTAAGAAGAGACAGAAAAAGCCGCGAAAAGTGAAGACTCCTGAGAAGTTACCTTACGAGAGGACTGTCGAGGAATCCGAAGCCATCAGGAGGGCCGAGGTTACAGCCCATTTTACAAAGAAACCGCCCCCGGAAGAACTACCCAGCATCAAAGGGCTTCCTCGTGACAAACTACATCACACTATTAGGTGCTTATACAACCCTCCACCAAGGCCGTCATCAGACTATGAGCGCTCTATTGAAAAGTCATACGACTCGGTGTTGGAGAACCGGAAATGCGGGAAACAGATAGCCCAGCTGGGACAACAAGCTACGCAATCGCTCCCTCCGCTTAAGGTACTTACTGACAAAGACGCCCACCGTATGGTACCTCAGGGAAGTGTCCGCCACTTCCCTGAGGAACCTTATAGGGTGCCTTATCAATATGTTCAAGGCAAGTCTTTGGTCACAACTGAGGTGGTCAAGTTACTACCAACAAGGATGCGTCAGTTGAATTCATGGTACATGAAAGTCGCAAAGAAAGGTATAATAGGTATCATGGCAAAAGTTAGAAAGGAGGAACACTTCTACGATGACTACGGTGTGCAAATTGATTTCTCCGAACTTTTCCAATTATACAATGGTTTACCCCTCGATAAAGCAATCATCAGTATCTTTTGTCTGTAAGTTATTTATTTTTGTAATTTAATTAAGTCTTTATATATATATAGCTCACAGCACATTCTAATTTTGGTACGCTATTTGTGCAGAAAGAAGATGATCGACTATAAAAGGGAAATAATAAAACCGGTGGAGATTGGTTTCATGGACCCTAATGTTATTCATGAAGTGAGCATAAGGGAGAAACCACAAGTTATAAAGGGAGTAATGATAGAGGCTTTCAAGCGACACCAAGACAAAAAAGAAATATTTCTTTCTTACAACTTCAGGTAAGTGTTACTAATTGCTTGTACACATTCTATTTTTGCTCACCCGGTATCTTAAGTCTAATTGATGAGTTATATGCGCATGCCTCTGTATGTAAATTTGCAGCTACCACTTTATTCTCGTGGTCATTAGATATCACCAGGGAATAATTGAAGTCTACGACTCATTAAGGAGAGACCCTAGAGAGTACAAGAGCTTGTTTGATGTCATGAAAGAGTAATTTAAATTCTTATCACATTACTATACCGACCTCTCTTTCATTCATTTCGTGATATCAAGTAATTAATTAATAACAGATGTTTTGTTCTTTCTTTGTCGAGTAGAGCATGGCAGACATTCGTCAAGGAAGTACCCGGTAAATGGCACGAGAAGCTGGTATGGACTCTGAACCAAGTAAGTAGTACTATACCTATATCCATGAATTAATGTAGTTTGCAATACCATTACCAAACTTAATGTGTTGAATTCTATTCTCGAACAGTGGTGTCTGGAACAGCCAAAAGGGACCCTCTTATGTGGGTACTACGTTTGCGAGTACATTCATATGATGACTTATGAAAAATTCGAAAATCGAATAAACGCAGAGGTACGTAATTATACATTGTTCACAAGTTTTTTTTGACAAAATAATATGCATATCAATTGTGTGGAGTTTCATTCATAATTGTTTAATTTTCTCCTTCTTTTAAAGATTGTAAGGAAGCGGGCCGGCCTCCTACCAGATGACCGTATAAGAGCAATTGGGGAGGAGCTGGCGGGATTTCTTCTTGATGATGTCATACCTGAAAATTCAGAGCACTATTATCTACATATATAAATGTACTATGATTTCATGCATGTATAATTAATGCATTTGAGTACTTTGTGTACAGAAACGTGACGACAAATTCATGTGTTACAATTAATTTGTAAGTGTGTTATATATATGCATCAACGTGTGATCATAGTACAATATAATTTATATCGACGTATCGACGTGTTTCCGAAACTATCCAAAACCCCGGCACTAAACACAGTACACGACACCCGGTCCGTGCAATTCTGAAAAAAATTATAAAAGAAAAAAAAAAGGCCTAACGGTAGTCCCGGTCCGTGTTACGGACCGGGACTAAAGACATCCAGCCCGCGGGCTCGCCCGTGGCCACGTGGGAGGCACTCTAATCCCGGTTCGTAGCCAACCGGGACTATAGGGGGGGGGGGGGGGGGCTCTAGTCCCGATTTGGTAGTCCGGGTTGACCAGCCGGGACTAGAGGCCGTCTGGAACCGGGACTACTGCCCCGTTTTCCACTAGTGCTGATAGATGTTTTTTTCGTTGCGTAGTAGGCCAAGCTACTTCGTTCGGAGTTGCAAGGTTGTATATGGCGCGTTTAATGTCTCTTTATTCGATCCACGGGAAATAGTTGTAGGGTTATTTGTCCCCTCGTGATGTGTACGTTCAGCCAACGTCCTTTGAGAGCAAGTGTACTGTCATGGTCGTGGCCCCGTTCTTAAAGCTCATGCGCGAGCTTTGAAAACAATGAGGGGAGCCTGCTTCACATCCTATGATGTGCTTGTGAAACTGGACTTTTTGATACCTCGATGGTGGACCAACCTTCCCACATAACTTATACTGGAGTCAAGCTAACCACTCAATGTTGTGGTGCGTGGAGGTTTGGACATTGTTGTCTTTTACTTGCCGAGTGTATAGGTCTAGTGGTTTCTATGGGTGCCGAGGTTGTTCTAGCTACCCGATGCATTGGCACTTGTTAGTTCCTGGGCTCTGTTCACCAAAAAGTTATGTGATTTAATTGCCAACATGGAGGCTGCTAGCTCTACAAGATGGTTGATTGTTTTCTGAAGGCAAAGGCAATCGGGGAAAATATAAAGAAGCCGGGACTCAAGATCATGAAGGAGATGTCTCTTAAGAGCAAAATCAGGAAGATTGGTGGTATAAGCAAGACGTATGTCACTACTTGATGGCTCGTTTTTACTCGCTTGACCCGCCATCTTGGTTGAGTCTTTTTTGTTGTGGCACCTTTGTGTTGTTGAGCCCCGTGTCGGGAATTTCCTAGAGTCGCTTCTTTGGTGTGTTTGTCAGGTGTTTGGTGCTCATGGGGTTTGAGTTGTTTCTTGGTGCGCTTTTATGGGCACATTTTTAATGTTTTTTCGCTCGGTCTTCCTCTAATTAGAGGCCAACCTCTGCTTCTAAATGAATGGCCAAGCCAAATCTCTCTCGTACATTTCAAAAAGATTATATCTGTTTAGTTACACTACTAACTTAGTAGGTTTAGTTTCCATCAAAAGGTCTCTAATTTAATGACAAAAGGACGAAGCATACATGAAGGCAAATTGAGACTAAATACTATGTGAAGCAGGTGCCAAGATCGCTATAAAAAGAGATTACTCTTTGAGATAGTGTCGGGGTTTCCACCAGTGATTTTGATTAAGGAACAAAAACCACCGAAGTGATTGCCTGTAGGTGGTTGACATCTACCGTATAGTTTAGTGCCCATACCTTACCTTCTACCTACCACTTACGTATCCAAATATTAAAGCTGAACTGAATAACTGACCATGACACATGTTCGGTTCCGGTTGAAATGATATATACATACATGCACATATGTCGTAAGTGCAACATTGAATTGGACTATAGGTCCTAACCAACTAGCTAGTAGATCCATACTCCATACCTTGGGTGAAGCATTTGGAAATTCCAAGCCAGGAGAGACAATCGAACGGTTCATGGTAAGCACCCCAGTGTCTTCTCTAGAGTAGGGGTTGGAAGGTATCAGGAGCTTTTGTGTTGGTGTGTCAAAGACTTAAAGGGAGTTAGGATATAAACGAAGGCTGAGTTCCCTTAATAGTCATGTACCACTACCGCATCGCTATGCTATAGGGCTTCAACCATGCCATGCATGGACTTCGCATGCAGCTCCGGCGATGTGCTCCGGTGCCATTAGGCCGAGTACCATGATGTGTACCGCACGAGAAGTACTACCAGCTCGTCTTCACCGCCTGTGTCTGCTGGCTCCAAGCAGGGCCGGCCCTGGAGGGGGGCTAGAGGGGCAGGCGTCCCGGGTCCAAGAATTTTGAGGGCCCTCGACATAAGGGCAAAAGATGCACAAAAATTGGTAGATTCATAGAGAGAATCCATTTAATTTTTTTTGAAGAGTAACAGAAGCACTTCAAAAAATTCAGACGAGTTGGCGCTAGTTCTTATGGGGGAACAAACTAATGTTAATCCACAAGATGAGATCAATATAGAAGACAACGTCGACATAAACACGGATGATAACAATGTGAGTGATCATGAGCACGTATTTAACAATGTTTCTCGCTTCTCTCGTTTACTTTGTATTTCATTAACATACATATATGCTTACTTATTTATATTAAGGGGTCCAAAATTTTAGGTTTGTCCCAGATCCTCAAAATCTCAGGACCGGCCCTGGCTCCAAGTCATCTTCTGTGTGCTTCTTGAGACATCTGAACGTAGGTACATATGTACGTATGGCCGCCTGTGAACATAAGAACTGCATGTCTGTGTTGTACCCTAAAACCATACGAAGCGTTTTATTGCTATGTGGATATGTATGCATGTTATCAGTTTCCTTTCACAGTTCACAAGAATTTACAAAAGGAATTTCAACTTCGGGTCAATAAACATGCGAAAAGAAGGTAACTATCACCCGGCTGGTGCATCAGCCGGGTCGTTCCGAACGGTGCGCACGCAGGTGTGGATGCGTTGTTGTTTTTATTTTTCTCAAACGCACACGCAGCACAAGCCATGAACGATGGGTCCTCCTCCTTCGAATGTTGTTCAATCTCCGAATTATACCAAGGGCATCGTATTGCTTCGCGTGGTGTTTAATTGTTTGGTGCTTCCTCGACTGTTCACCTTGGTCGTACATGTTGAAATAGGTTTGTGTTCTAGGCCTAATGGAAGAGTCGACTAGTGTGCCGACTCGGAAAGTGTCCCAGGTAGAGTAGGAGTTCACCTGACTGTGAAGCATGGTCCGGATTGTGGCAGTATTAGCTGGCTTCTCCGGGTGTCATCGATGTGCCCCGAAGTTGACCTGTAGGTTTGCCTGGAGTGGTGCGTCAACACCTGTACGACAAGTACAAAGTAGGTAGATAGGTCGAGCTAGTCGTCATCTATAGTTGTTCCGAGTCAGTGGCGTCATCTCAGGCTGGGTGACGTGGCCGCTATATATGTAGGAACCGCTAGTCTCTATTGTACCCAAAACATATCGCTATGTGGGGTATGTACATATGTTGTCACCCCTAGACATCCATTGAGGAGTCAAGCAATACCACCTAAAATCATAAAGTCCAGATACGATGTTTCCAAATATCCTCTAGAAAATTGCAACATGCAAAATAAAATAGAATTTAATGTAAACATTGATAGACATTAGTTGTATAGCACAATAGTAACCGAAGCTATGTGAAACATAGGCCCACATGAAAAATTGACATACAAGGAATCTATATGTTAGAATTTTCAGTTATGACGCTTATCGTACAACAGTCAATGCCAAGATAAGAAAATAAATTTACAGAGTACATATTTGTAACAGAAAACACAACCTCTCTTAAAGTATATCGTGCTAGTACATATAGACAGCTATACCATCTTCAACTATAGCTACACAACTTTACTGAGAATTGTCAAACTGTGTATAACACAAAACTAAGGGCAAAGCTAGCTTGTATATACCATGCCACATGGTTCCGGGAGAATGCAAACAGTAAAGAGAACATACATCAGGAGATGGGAAAACTAAGATGAAACCCAGTTTCAAACCTAGATAAGCAAAACTGCAAAATTAGTTCCTCAAAGGGCCAAACTCAGTTCTAGCGTCCGGATAAGAAGGGGTCAGCTTGATCCCTGAGATGCTTGATATCGCAAACATCAATGAGACATCTCTCTGTTGTAAAATGAAACTGAGCACCTCTTGAAGCCCTATTCTCGAGCTGAAGCTTCCTCTGCTGCTCCCCAATAAACTTCTCACTATTGTCTACAACCTGTAGTGTCATTGACTCTGGCACTTTGGCGTTAAATACAAAGAATGTGACAAAGTGAACTTGAGACATAATGCCCCTGTAATATTCCAGCACTATTGTCTTGAGACGGATGTCAAGGCTTGTGATAAGATTCCGGTGTTTACGGCGCCACAAATTTTTATTGTTTGCTGAACGTGACTGAAAAGGAATGTAAACAGATAAAAAATCAACCATCTCGGACTAGATCAAAGATCAGTTGAAACGTCACCTTTTTGTCCAGCCGAATGTACATCCTCTCCAAGCAGGGAAAGCATCTGATCAATCCAATAACAGTATCCAAACAAAGAGGATCCATATTGAGTGCTAAAATCTTCACTGTGCTCAGCACCGTTGTGAATGTATCAACAAAGAAAGTTCACTACAATGGCAACTCAAAGGGCCATCTCGTCGACCCTCACCCTCCCAGTGACCTTCACAGAGGGCCACTTTTACCATCACGAACGAGAGCCCCTCCACGAAGCACCCAGCCGTTATGTTGGCCAATGCAATTGCTAGTTCTAGGTGGTGAGGTCTCAGAGTTGAATGATCTTCAGGGTTTTTGTTTTTGCTCCCTAGGAAGGGATATACATTTCAGTTTTGTTTATTATTTTCCATCATCCAATAGAGATCCAACGCTTCCCTTGTCGACAAAAAGTAATCACTTCATCGCCAAGCCATTTCTTTTTATCCTACATTAGAACAGTGACAAGCCAGAGGTCACCACGCAAATGTAAAAGTTGTCAAAGCGAGCAGCCGGCCGTCGAACTTCCACTGACTAGGTTTATAGATAGCAGATGACAAAGCCCTCCGCATTTTGTCACCATCAGTGAGCCACATATGAAGGACAGTTCCAAATACAAACGAAGAAATCCATAAAGGGAAAGAACAAATTTCGGACCAAGGATTTCCAGTGTTTAAGACTACACTCCAATTGTACATACACTCTTGTTGTTTATCAAAAGCAGGAAATGCAGGCGACGGAAACAACTGAACTGGATGGTTGAACTGAAAGATTTTTCCCTTAATGGTTCACTTAACACAAAACTTACAGATATATCAAAGCAAAGCAGTTACTTTGTCCCAAAATTATACTAGGAGAACAAATTTATCAAGAAATTATACTACTAGTTGGCTACCAACAGCCACAAATCAATGCAATGCTGGTACTATACTAGGACAAACAAACTCTGTACACATGGGTGGTGGTCTAACAAGAAGAATCAATCACACGAGACATAATCTGGAACGAAAACGACAGAGGACTCGTAGGACTGTATTGCAAGCCTGAAACCACATGGATCAACGACGTTAAGCACTTTGGGGACATCTGCCTTAGATCTCCAACTAATTGGTTCACGGTGAAAATTTGGTAACTGAACAGTAATTCGTCTGTCGAATCTGGCATCGGTGATGGAGAATCTGCAAGACCAATGAATTATTAGTCCTTGTGTACCTTCCCCAGAGACACAACAAGGTCGAAAATGGAACAGGAATGTAGCACGAGCAAGCAGATTCAGGGGTATCACGTGAGCCTGACCTCGATATTTGGCATTACAAGGCGATAGACATGGTAGAACTCAAGTGCTCTTGTCGGCGGTTTTTGTTGAAGGCAGGGTTCCAAATACATGGTCCCACAGGGTCGATGTTATCCCAAAGCCCTTGTTTTGGATTCTGAAGTGGTGGTTCAGATGATATTTCTGATGTACAGCAGAAAGGGCATGTAAGTACAGAAAGAGATGAAGAGTGTTATGATAAGCTTCTGAACGAAATAAGCACCTTAAGATGTTTTGCTGGATCAAATGAGGGGTGGGCATGATGCAGATAGTAGTGTGTGCAATCATAGATCACATAACCCAACAGGCCACCTCCAAACACGCCAGGAGTGGTAGATGTGGTAGTGAAGAGCTTGACTAGACTCCAGAACTGGGTGGACAGAGCAGAAGAACACCATTAAAAAATGATAAAACATCGTAGTAAAAGAGAAAGTTAAATGAAGTGCCTTTCACAATCCTACAAAAAGTATAAAGGAAATCCAAAATGATTTCATGTACAGGCTATCAGGTAAATGAAGTGCCTTTCACAATCCTACAGAAAGTATAAAGGAAATCCAAAATGGTTTCATGTACAGGCAAGCATCAATAAGTATTATCACACAGGCATTATAGAACAAATGCAGAAAGTTTCGATATGCTTTAGTTGATGGGCATGTTAAGTTGACAAGTACCACTAAAAGTGTCGTCCTGATATTTAATCAACGAGGAAGATTTTTTACCGGATAGCATAAGATGGCTGCAGCAGTTGGTGGAAACACAAGTCTAAGCCCATCCATCGGATGCTTGTGATGGCATCCATGCAGAAGATAATGAGCTGTGTTTGTCCTGCCAAGTCAAAACAGCTATGATCAGAATATGCTCATGTCTTCTGTTAGCCTCCAGCAATAAATGGCAGCACAACTTACCAGTAACTTTTAGTATCGATGTGGAACAGATACCGATGCAACGTGTATTCAATCAGTGTCCAGATAAATATTCCTGCCACAACCATCAGCACTACTTCGGGAATTGTGTGCCCCATTTGGATTGATTGATTCAGGCACCAGCAAACAACAGGCAACCAGATAAGAGGAACTGCCCACCATTTCGTACGTGTTAAGAACTGAAATGAACCATTCATCAGAACATAATGTCCAAAGTTTGAAAAAGATAAATAGCAAAAGGAAAACAGAATATTCACCTCCAGTACATCATTGGCAAAAAATCGTGGCCCCTCCTTGCTAACAATTGGCTGGTGAACCCAGTCCTGATACTGTTCCTCCAGATGACCAACCTGGAAAACCATACCAAATATTTGAGTACATATCAACTAGCAAGACTCAATTTTGAAATGCACCAATACACTAAAGGATGACAGAAGAAATTAGGCAACAGTCATAATCAAAAGACTAACGACACATAGTAGTAAAATCGAGGAAACCAACAGCTTCACAATTTGGCTTCATCGTATAGTAAGGGGAAATGTTTTTGACTGTGAGTAAGGGGACATGTTACAAGAATGCGGATGTTGGAGATGAGAAAAATATGCTTTAAGAACTAATAATACTTGGGGTTATTGAACTCTTGGTCATCAGTACTCTACCCTGACTTATTCTCAGGAATATCCACTTGCCCCATAATTTGTATACAATGAACATAAAACCAATGTGCCAATTATGCTTTCAAAGCCAAAGAAAGAAAATAATAATTTAAATATGTATAGACTTACCTGAAATACAAGAGGCTTGTCCAAATCTACTGTAAATGCTTGTGCAACCATCTTCTTGGACAATGATTACCACACTGCACATAACCAAGAGTAAGGATACTGGTGTTTTGTACAGAAATCAAAAAGCAACAAATAAATGACACAAGCACATTCAAACCCAGGACAAGACAAATCAAAGTATGTATTTTAACCCACGACACAAGTACATCTTCTTGGACCTACCAGCCAGCTCTTAGTACACTGGACATTTAAAGTTTTATTAAACAAAAAAAAGGAGCAAGTGACCATGACGCCCTGGCGTCACTATTCTATAAGGATCTTGGGCCCCCAAGGCCATGCCACTCCTAGTGGTGCCAAATCAAGCCCTGATCCCAGCACCACAAACTGAAAATATCAGATAGTCCAGATCACAGGATCTGGTTCCAGTCCACACCGAAAAAGAAAGGGAAAAAAAAAACTAAAACTCCAGTTCACAGACAGGTGCACATGGAGCAAACCTTTCTGCCATGTTACACAATTTCAGGCATTTTGACTCCACGCCACAAATATATTCTAATAAGGCTGTGGAAGGATACAACAAGAAGCACAGCTCATGACCACCTGTAGCGTAGAGGCATCTCGTCCCATTCCCACCACCACTGGAATCCAAGAGAGCAAAGCTGTGTGCCGGCTGTGGGATTGCTTAATCACAGCTGACGTGATTAGAAAAAACTTTTGACGGGGCATCTACTTCAGGCCGAGCTGTGTTGGGATTAGAACTGTAATACACCAAGGTTCCAACAGTCGGCCAGCTAGCTATAGCTAGAGAGCATAATCGGGCATCTTACCACGAGATGCCGCGGCAGCATGTGGAACAATGTGTGATCGTGCTGGCGGATCGGCCCGGCGAGAACGACGGCGACCGTGGCGAATGCTTCGCTGCTTCTAGTAGAATCTAAATGTTCAAAAAGTGGCTAACTGTGGCAAAGCTTAGGGGCGAAGCAAAGAATCTGGGGTCGCTATCCGCAGAAAAATTGTTGGGAGAGCTGACGGTGCTGAACTAGTATACGACCTTCTACGGCCGAACCACGGGACGCGGCGGACACGCACACACGGCCGGCCGGCCAGCCAGCCCGACAAGAAATCCTCTGATGTGTCGCATCAGCAGCAGGTCAGCAGCGGCCGCCCGACGCGACCGACTAGCTCGGAAGAGCCGCCCAGGAACCGCCGCGGCCTCTGAGGCGGAGACGGCCGGCCGACCGAACAATGCGGGGCCGGGGACGGATCTAGACCCCCGGCCGCCGCGCGGATCTAGGCGCCTCAGTCAAAGCTCCGAATCAGAGGGGGGGGAGAGAGAGAGCTGGACGGTCGTGGGGGGAGAACGAACCTGCCTGGGGGACGCAATGCCGACGCCCACGAAGCCGACGACGACGAGGACGACGCGGCGCGGCTTGGGCCGGTGGACGGCGCGGTCGGAGATGGATGGGATGGGAAGGGAGGGAGAAGGCGGAGGAAAGGCGGGCGCTTTAGTTATAGCGGACACGACTCCATCTAGTCCACCATGCTGCTACGGCGTGCGGTTTTGTAGATTGGTCCCTTGGGTTTCGAGGTTTTGCAGATTGGTTGATCTGGTCTTCGTGGTCCGACTCAGGCGCCTGGGCTAATGGGCTTGGTTGACATGGTGTTGCTCCATTGGAGGCCGAATCTACCAGGGCCCAACCTTAGCAAGGAAGTTTGCTTGAATGGGCTAAACATTGAGTGGAGATTTGGTGTTCCCGAAGCTTACCCTGATATTTCTCAAACAATTCGAAAAAAAAAACATTATTACTTTCGGAAAAAGTTATAAAATATCCGGATGTAGCCAATATTGTACTATCTCGTAAAAAAGTGAAAAATATCGGTTACAAAAACTTTGTATTCTGAGCTACACAAAAAGATAAAAATGTAAGATCTGAGTATGCATATTTCTAAATCCCCAAATTTTATCAGTTTTGTTTCTGTGTAACCTAAAACAAAAGGTATTTCAAGTTCATGATCTGTAGGTTACTATTATACACCATTGGTTACGGCCAGGACTTTTTCCAAGTTTTTTTTAACTTGTAAATATTTTGTGAATTGTTTAAAATATCGGGGAAACCTAGCGAGCAAAAGACACTTACCGCTAAACATTAGTTTATATAAAAAAAAATAACCGAGTTTGTAACAAAGGAATGATAATGTTACTGTATAGCACTTTGAAACTCATGCGGAATGGACCATTCTAAGGGAACTTGGTAGTAAAACAAACATGAGGTAGAACCTCATCGTTCATCTCAATAATTGTATGTGTAATTATGTTACTAGAACATTCGTTTTAAGATGGAAAGTCTGTAGGAAATTGTGTCTTGCAACATTTTTTATATCTACTACATTGTCCGGAAGTAAACTTCAATGTGGAAATGTCACGGAAATAAGAGGGAATTATTGATGCACATGTACTTAAGGAAATATACTTAAGAAAGCCGGTACGGCTATACTGGAACACAGTGTATATGAATATGCTGGAATTATACCCGGGAACAGTATAGAGCGGAATGCCAGGTTGTCCGTAGGATTGGCTCTATGGATTGTTAAAGCCTGCGAGTTTGATTTGTGTTCGAACTCGGCGCATGACTCACACATGCGTGCTGGGACCTAATTGTTTAACAGTAATAGGCTCGGTAACTGACTGTTAAATATTGTGGTTGTTTTAACATGTCACGAGTCCTATCTGGAAACAGATTGATTTATCTGGAATTGGAGTCTATATAAAGGTCCCACCCTCTAGCCTCAATATGCATTGTGAGCGGCACCACCGATAAGGCAGAGGAATAGAGGGTAGGCCAAAATAGCTCCAACCCTAATTTCTTACATTGGTATCAGAGCCGAGGTCCTACGGGTCGCCGGAAGCCGAGGTCGTGCGATCGCCGGCAGTCAAATCCGCTGCAAAATAAACGTCGCCGCCGATCCAGGAACTCTGCCGTCGGATCACCGTCCTGTTCCGTTGCGAGATCATCTCCATCGCATCGATCCGGTCGTCGATCTGGCACGCACGCTGTCGCTTCCGCTCGCCAAAACTCGTCCGCAAGTATTAATTATGCTGCTCGCGTGGATCGAGGAAGGAGAAGTACCAGCGCCATCTGATCTAGACAGGAATTTATTTGGTGTACTGCACGTCCAATGCGCGTGTCGCTGTTTCGTCGAAATCTGGAATCGATCGGACTATCACGTGGTTGGGAAAACTACGGAACTTCGGTAAGTCTGACGCAAACTACTCGCCGAGATCCGTTACGCACGCCTGTGCACGGAAGCAGCATCGGCTGCATAATCCAATCGCATCTCTCAAGCATCCGCTGCACAATCCACGTTGCGGCCTCTGCGTGTGACACTCAACCTTTGGCGGGCACCAACTCGAGTCAAGCATAAGACCGAGGAATCTCTATGGAATCATACGGTTATAGACTGGATGGCTAGCTCTAGTTACACGGTTTACAAACACCAAGTAATTACGCCAATCGAGGAACGAGATTCATCAAACACCATCTCACTAAAGGTACAGGGAAGGTTACTGCGATCTGTTTTTATCCTTTGTGCGTTACGGAAATTTCGGAAAGCAACAGGGAGTTATTTTTGCAAACTTGAAGCCTGGAACTGGATTATTATTTTGTCATCTCGGTTTTCTCTTCATCGATCAAGCCAATATGCTGGGACTTTTGACCAATTCTTTAGCTGCGGAAAATCATACTGAACATGTTGCATGGAAAATAATACGCAACTTGGAAAAGGATCTTGGAAATATTTCTCTTATTGGATATCACTTATTTTTGGAGAAAATTGTAAAACTCCATGGAAAAGGAAATCAATATTTACTCAAAGGTATGTCCAGTGTTACATGTTATTGTTTGCACTAAATACTTGTTTATGACTACTTCATGTAGTTTCGATTTACTTGTACGTCATAATTTGATGGAACACAATAGCAAGTTATTTATATGCAAACAATTCCAAGCGGAAATAGATATGTCTACTTAATCGTTATTACTAAATATGATCATATGCTTGGAATTTGGAAATTATGCAATCAAACTCCCATGTGGAGGATTATTATTGTTATTATATTCACCTACGATGGGAAGGAATCTGTTTTGTACTTCTCTATCGGAAATTGTTGATTATGACATGCTATTTGGAAAAGGAAGAGTGGAAATATTGCTCAATTGGAAATTAGTGCTTTACGGAATTTAACACAATGGTCTTATTTGTTTTGACAATCCATTGGAAGTTGATGGACAAGTTGTTTATTTTGTGAAGATAACTCCATAGGGAGGAATACTTGTAATAGGAACACATGCTCGGAATTTATTGTTGATGGTATTTACGACTTGGTCATACTCTACAAACATAATTACGCTTGTTAAATTCTGGAATTATAAACTTTAAGTGGGAGGACTATCAGTTATGGATTTCTCTTTAATGTGACATTTGTTTTTACACTCCCACTAGAGGTTCAATTATTTTTATCTCATTTACGACTTGGTCACATATCAAGGAATAGAATTAGTGGATTATTAATTCTGGAATTCTAAACTTTAGTGGGAGGATTATGATACTTCGTCGACATATAATTACGGTATTTTTGGACACTCCTACTTGAGGCGAATATATTTATTCTGTTTCATGATTGCACTTGATATGGTATAAATTTTACGATACATGCCGGAAGGTTTTTGTTTGTTTTTACATCTCATACTGAAGTGGAAAATCAGTTTATCAAATGATTTGAAGGTTTGAAAACTGATTGGTGGGGGAAGTACACTTCAGGAATATTAACTGAAACTGATTTAATGAGCATGGAATTATTCACCGATGTCTTATATCATATACTCCATGATTGAATGGAGGAATACAGCTATTGGTTATTCCCTTGATTATGTGGAAAAGCATTACATACTATACAACTATTGGTTATTCCCTTGATTATGTGGAAAAGCATTACATACTACTATTTGTTGAGTAAGTTATTATTTATCACATTCACTGTTTAATATTTTGTGAAGTGGAAGGAAGTATTCTATTTATATTTTGGTATTATGGAATTGGAATCATTGTTTACTACATAGCACACCAAGATTCTATTTTAATGTTAATATTCTAGTGGATCAAATGGTATTTCGTTTTTGATCTGGAAAAAGGAAAATTGGTGGAAAGTAGGAATTTGGTATTGTGTGATCAAGAGTGTATTTACTAGCAGTCACACAGGAATTATATGTGCTAAACTCAAAGGAAAACACCAAGTTAGACTCCCAACACTAACATGCTTAGGAAAAGTGGGAGGAATTAAATTGGATCATCATATTTTGGCTACTATTGTGTGTTATTTGAGGAAGTCACTCTATATTTATTAGAGGAAATAAAATACTAAAACATGTTGTTAATGTTAACTATGGATGGAAGCATTGCGGGAAGCAATAAACTCAATGAGGAATTAAAGTTTGCGAACTTGTTATACCAAATAACCGCATGCCTATAGGTTGCTAATGGATTTATTTATGAGGAAGTTTAAATGCAACTTGCTTAGTGGAATTACAATGCTAAGCTTGTTGTTTAATTCTTTACACAAAGGAAGTTTCATACTTTGTGGAAACTCTGGAATTTGGAGGAGGTGGGAATAATGACAGGATTTGCTAACTGAACACAATTCATGTTATTGCAACAAGCTTCACATCAATGGAATATCAGGTCATATATATGGTTTCATTTATGATGGAAGATAATGGTTTTATTTATGGTGGAAGACAATCATATACACAGGTTAGTGTTAATTGTTTTTGTGTTACCATTATATGTGCTAACTATGTTCTTATTGGTTTTAAATTATCACATTGATGGAAGTGAAAGCTTGGTTCAGTTTTAACTTTCATATGAAAGGTATGTTAAAGCTTCCTGCATTTTGGGAGTGGAATTACATAGATAATATTTTGATGTATTTTTCTATGGAAAAGTGCAAACCTGTCATGTACCTTTTGATTAAGGGAATGATACTCTACGAGGAATTATATTTGAACTCGTGAGGAAAAAGGAAGAATAATTGTCATACCACAATTATTGTGGGACATTATTCGTGCGACGTGAACTTAGCCATGCCAATGTAATTGTTGCTATTTTCTTTAGCACGGGAAAAGATTTGCTGGAATTTTAGCAAATGGAATATGAACTTCATAAAGATTGTTGGAATCACATTTTGCTGGCGCAAGGAAACATGGATTATTCATTCTTTGATGGTTTCAACCTTCATCTAGGTGGATATATTGACACTATTTTTGGAAATGGGATCTTCATGAAAGGTAATCTATTTTTATGTTATCTGCTAATATTTACATTTGTAGGTATTTATTGTTTACAATGGAAACAATGGATATTATTTGTTTACGGAATATGAATACTTTGATGCATGTCAAGCATTGAAGGAAGGCATATGGCTAAGGAAATTTCTTCATGAACTTAAGGTCGTGGGAAGGGCGCATCATAACCTGTTGCTTTGTGATAATTTGACTCCAAAGGTCACAAAGTGTATATATAACGTGAGTGCATTGAAGAAAGGAATTAACCACTCACCATGTTAATTGCATGGGAATTCACTTAGCTGAAATAAATGTTTCAGTCAAGTGGGAGATGTAGGAAATTGTGTCTTGCAACATTTTTTATATCTACTACATTGTCCGGAAGTAAACTTCAATGTGGAAATGTCACGGAAATAAGAGGGAATTATTGATGCACATGTACTTAAGGAAATATACTTAAGAAAGCCGGTACGGCTATACTGGAACACAGTGTATATGAATATGCTGGAATTATACCCGGGAACAGTATAGAGCGGAATGCCAGGTTGTCCGNACCTCAGCCGTCTCCGCCGCGTCAGCCGCACCGCCGTCAGCCGTCTCCGCCACCCCAGCCGTCTCCGCCGCGACAGCCATCTCCTCCGCAGCGTCATCCATCTCCTCCGCCGCGTCAGCCGGCTCCACCGCCTCAGCCATCTCCGCCGTGTCAGGCATCTCCTCCGCAGCCTCAGCCGTCACAGGCTCATAGTCCGTGTTCAAAAGCGGAAGAGCACCGCCTGCGCCGCATCTGCCTCGGGTTCTAGTGGTACAAGTCATCAGAAGAAGCGAACCCGCCAAGCCTATCGAGAAATTACCTTACGAAATGACCAAAGCAGAGCTTAGTAGAAGTGTGGGTTAAATAGGATGTCAGACGCCAGTTAGCACCGAAGCGGCCACAAAGGTCCCACTAGATCCGGTCTTAGTTGAGAGAACACTGAGAAACCTGACGCGACCAACGGCTGAGCAGATTTTACCGGACTACGACCGAACAATTATAAAGGCACGTGATGGCTCAGGTGCCGCCCAATGTTCTGAGGGCACGCAATATTCCGAAGCCGAAGGCGCGTCCATACGGTCAAGGAGTTCCTCAGCTCGGACACAGTAGAAGCAATCATGCCCCCCGCTGAGGGTGTGTTCCGATGTCCCTCGGCCTAAAACAATTAACTAACAAACAAATCAAAAAAGCCGCCGCTGAGCTTGGTGGACCATGGCTGAATCTTGGGCTCGCTAATAGAGTATCCCACTGCTGAGGTGATCACAGACAAGTACAAATACAAGCACAGGGAGCCTTTTGTCAAACCAGAGAAGGTCCCGAACCTTCCAACAAAAATGCGAAGATTGAATGCGTGGTACATGGAAGCAGCAAAGGAAGGGAAAAACTGGGTCAACCTGGAGGTTAAAGAAGAGCATTACGGTCATGGAACTGCCCAGGTCCAGGTTGAATTTGAAGAACTGTTTCAGTTATTCCAACAAGATGCCATCGACAAATCTACGTCAGTGCCTATTGTCTGTAAGTATTTTTTTTCTGTAAACTAAGTCTCTAACTCAGCTCGTTAAACATATTTGTAATTATCCTCACTCTATTATGCAGATTGAAGATTCGAGAATGCAGATTATCTGGAATCTATGACATTGGGTTCGTTGACCCACATGTCATTCATCAGTACAATCTTATACATAAAGAAAAGGAAACGGAGGACCCTCTTGGTACTTGCGTTAAGGAAGCAAGAAACTAAAAACACAAATACTATTTCCTTACAACTTCGGGTGAGTGTTAGTGTCTATACACCTTCTATACTCCATGTTAATTAAGTGTATTGACGAGTAATTCGTGCGCAGGTTCCACTATCTGTTATTTATCATTATTCCTGACAAAGGAATAGTACAAGTCATGGACCCGCTACGTGATCAACCAGGAAACTGGGAGGACATGAAGGGAATGATCCAGAGGTAATTTCAATCATTATGGCACTACATCGGCAACTTTCGTTCATTTCCTGGTATGTAGTAATTAATAAGTCATTTATTCTTTTTCATTGACTTCCAGGGCTTGGAAAACGGTTCACCAACAGGGCTCCGGGTGAATGGACAGATGAGCTTTGAATTTAAAGACATGGCGGGGTAAGTAGTTCTAGCTAGACTCGGGCATCTATTTGATTGAAGTTTAATAATATTATCATGCTTGATTATTATTTTGATTGAACTTTGTTCTTATAAAGTGCCCGAGACAGGGATCCGGAAATCACTTATGTGGATTGTATGTCTGCGAGTCATTCGCCAGAGGTGTTATCAGAGGAGCAGACTCTTAGAACATCTTGATGTAAGTAAACAATATTCACAATACTATTTATTACAATCAATTGTGTTGAGATTCTCTCATATATATATATTAATTGACCCCTTCCATAAATTATATAGATCGAAGAGATGCGGGGACATGCTCCTACCACAAGACCGCTTGCGAGCAATCAAGAGGAGCTGGCGGCATTCTTCTTAGATCAAGTCATAAATAAAAATGGAGAATTTTATTCACCGGGCAACTAGGGTTTTATGTATGTTAATAGGGTTGGACAACTTATATGATACTATATGTAAAGATTCGACAACTTATGGCGATGTTTGTGTAATTCCTTCTTTAGTTGTTTTGTATATACATAGTATCGTCGAATTGGATCCTAAAAAGAAAAACAATAAATGAAAAATAAACGAAAAAAACAGTAAAACAACAAACAATATAAAGAAAAACAGCAAAACCAAAAAAAAATAGAATAAACCTTTAGTCCCGGTTCGTGGCTAGAACCGGGACTAAAGGTCCTCTGACAGGCGCGGCACCGCGCGCTGCCACGTCGGGACCCTTTGGTCCCGGTTCGTAACAGAACCTGGACTAAAAGTTGGGGCTTTAGTCCCGATTGCGCTGTCCCGGTTGCGCAACCGGGACTAAAGGGGCTGGGGAACCGGGACAAAAGCCCCGTTTTCCACCAGTGACTTATGTCTGATGCTTAGCGGCTCATCGCTCGGTAGCCTCATCAATCATCACAATGCATTTTTACAGGAGACGCTACGTAGCACAGCTGATTTTCGAAATATTCAGAAGGTCTCGTGTACTGTGGTCGAAGTTTCGTCGATGTTACACAACACAAATCTGGAAACACTGAATATATCAACGGTGAAAACCTGCCGGTAGGTAACATCTCTTGTAGTTGTAGATTTTCTGGGCTGGTTAACCTCACAAGAGAGGCATTTTTTTCCCGAGAAGAGCAGGATAGCAATAACTTTTTTCAGCAGCATACAGGAAAAACTACATTGACTTAGCAACGGCTGGTGAAACATAGCCATGGTTTTCAGTATACTGTATACCTCACCACATATGGGAATCCGCTTCGGTGCCCGGGAGCATATGCTCCCGGTATTTTCAAAAAAATATAAAAAATCAAAAACTGTTCAAAAAATTCCCAAAAAAATCACGCATGTACCTGAGCATGGTGAGCATCATCGTGAAAATTTCGTACCGAAATAACACAGTATGCGCCCTGAGCAAAAATGACAAAATCCTGACAGCAAAGTCAAATTTTCGGATCTCATTGCTGTCAGAATTTTATCATTTTTTTCTCAGGGCGCATACGATACATTTCGATGCGAATTTTTTCACAACGATGCTCCCATCTCAGAGTACGTGCATTGATTTTTTCCGTATTTTTGAACAGTTTTTGATTTTTAAAATTTTATCAAAAATACCGGGGAACATATGCTCCCGGCACCAAAATGCCGCTCACAACACCATATCCAAATTTAAGTTGCATATAAAGTATTCATATGTGCAACCATGGAAACATGGAAATTACATCTGCTCTCCGGTTTCTCATGATGCAATCTCACGTAGACTATTCTGCATAATATGTTACACACAACTGAAATACTAAGCAGTGAAAAATAAGTAGCATGTATATAGGCAGGTAGCAGTCTAAAGAGTTCACAGATTCATATATAGACGAAACGGGTTCAGAAACTATTATCAAATTAAGCTCAAAATAACAGACACGACATGGAACTTCTAGTTCTGGATAACATTACAACAACACCAAGAACAATACCGACGAGAACAACAACACATAGGCCAACCAAACTAGAGCAACCAAAGTAATGGATCAGTGACCACCATTATTCATGTCTCAGAATCAAACCTGCAGGCTTAGTGGAGATACCAAATCCACGGCGAGGAGTCTGACGCGGGCTCTTGCGGCAAGCAGCGGATGATGTCGTCGGGTTTTCGAGGAAGGCAAGAAAACGAGCCGGTGTCGGTGCAGAGGTACTGGTCCTGCACAGGAAGGCTCACGTGACCACCACGGCAGACGTCGTCGAGGAAGTAGATGTAGCCCGGTTGACGGTTCCCGGTGTGGAAGGCCTTGGAGCATCCTCGGCCGACGAAGAGCACCTGCCCCCACATGGCGTAAAACTGGCAGAGAGCTGGTCCTTCCTCTTGCGGTAGCAGCGTGAAGACCTGGAACCGCCACGTACCTTTCGCCGGGTGGACATACCTCTTCACCATCAGCAGATCCTCGCCGGACGCGGACGGCAGGAGGTAGCGTGCGACAATCTCCCCGGACACCAACGAGCTCTGCGACGACCCGGACAGCCTCATCTCTTGGTCTAGCACCTTGATCGCGCCGTCCGCGTGGTTGCTCACCTTGTACCGGAATAGCTGCTCCCTAGGGGTGACGGCGTAGAACCACCCGTCGTGGAACGTCAGGTCTTCGGCGTCACCCCAAATCTTCATCGACGTCGTCGCCGCCGTCGTTGACCAGCAGTCCATTCCCGGGCGCCAGAACGCGATATTCGACATCTGGCCGGTCGTCAAGGCGGCGACCACGCAGGTGCCAGCGCCACCGCCGGCAGGCGGCGGAGCGGACATGGTGGCGGCGCGGATGAAGACGGGGCACTTCCGAGTGAATTCTTCGAGGAGGCGGTCGGACCTGGTGGCAGCGCGGAGATTTCCAAGGCGGACGCGGTCCGGGAGCTGGACGCGCTGGCCCGACCGGAGGTTGAGCAGGGCGTGACCGCGAATTTGCTCCAGCGCGACCACGAACCAACCGCCCGGGAAGGAACCGCAGAACCGCGCTCCGCGGGGGTGTTCGGCGAGGGCTGGAATCGGATTGCTGAAACCGCCGAAGATCCGGTAGCAGGAGGTGGCGGCGGTGGAGGGCATGAGCAGCCACGGAAGCGGGATCAACTTCTGGAGCGCGACGCTGCGCCAATGTTTGCAGATGGTGGAGAACCTGACGCGGTCGGTGATGCACGCGAGTAAGAGAAAGATACGGGTGAGGAGGTCTTGGTGGAGGTTCCTCCAATCCGCCGCCGCCGCCATGGCAGGCCCGAGTTTTTACGGTAAGATGTGTCTTTGTTTCGCGAGAATGAGGGGGAGATGTCAGATGAGAGAGATCGGCCGATCCAGTCTCTGATTTGGAATTAAGTAGGGCCTGCCACAACCACACAACGACAGTGTGGTGTTATCAGTTTAGTCCCTGGAAATCTCTATAATTAAGTATTTGGACTTCTTATGAGTGTTTTGGCTCCCACATGCATTTGCACCCTTTATTTGAAATTATAAAAAAAATGTTTGCGCAAAGATCATAACATCCTATGAATTCATATAATCGTTTCGTGAAAAACCGTCATTTTGTGGCTTGTATAAACACACAAAATTTGCTTGGACAAATTTATTTCGAACAAATTTACATGGATCAAAAGCCGGACAATAATGAATAATCCCCAAAAACCTCTTCGCTTGGAATATTTGGTGAGTTTTTTGTATAAATTTCCCTATCCACATTTAGGTCTCCCTATTCTTAACATATCGCAATTGTATTTGCTGGTAACAAGGTTATGACGTTTTGGACCCTAATTGGCAAACTACGGTCCAATATACTGCCATAATAGTCATGACTATGTCACTTCGGATAGCTTTTCTATTAGTATAATATTTTTATTTTGTACAAGTAGCTCCACTATTCCATGTACGTACCTTTTCTTGAACCAACATGCTCAATTTAAAAGCCTAAATACATCTAACATAAGATTAAATGATGAGAGCAAAACTATCGAAAGACGTCATGATTCTCCTTTTCAGTAAGTCCACATCCACATTAATACCTCGGTCATTATATTCATTGGAGTAGGCAATACATATGAAAATTCTATAAGGGATCGTAAAAAGAAGACACTGAGTTGTTTGAAACAAAAGTGGGAAAAGTGTAATTGGGGAATGAGTAAGTTATGTGGATTGGGTAGTGGAGGTAATTAATCGGCGAATTAGAATTTAGTGGTTGAGATGCAAATCAGTTGTTTAATTGGGGGAATGAGTAATTTATGTGGATTGGGTAGTGGAATTTCGAGTCTAACATGCAACATGTCAATAACAGAGGATCAGAGGGATATGAATCATGAAAAAATCACTTTAGATACACCAACTTCACCCTTTGTAGAAACTTATTTTATCATCCATTAGAAGATCCCTCATTTTTCATAAAATTCCCACATATGATTACCACAATACCAAACATACGGTCGAAACTATAATGACACATTCACTCTCTAATTTCACAGCAAAACACTCCCTAAATTCCCAGTCCTCTTCCCAATATTGCCAATACAATGGAAGAAGTCGGGCTATAGGGCACGCTCATAATATAAAATAATGAATATATATAATTATTTTTGAGCAAAAACATCGGCCAATAAATATACTCCCCGTGAAAAGTAAGAATCAAGATGTTTACAAAAGAGGAGGGGGTGAATAGGAAGCAAATAGGTTTTACCAAATAACGCTTTAAAATTACGCAAAGAAATATGTCTCTAAGTAGACAACAAGGTGATCAAACTATATGAGCTAAACTTCACACAATACAATGTTAGAAATATATCAATGGGCAATAGTACTTCACCCCTTTGAGGAATCCAATCACTAGTGATCAATTGAATGCTCACTTTAAAGCCTCTTCCTCTCGATGATGCCCCTGGGTGTCCCTACTCTCTTTTCGGTGGTTCTATTGTATCACGGGAGAATCATGGCTTGAGTAATTTCTTGTGGCTCAACACAAACGCGATATCTCTCAGTGGTCTCCTATGTGGCTAGGAGAGTCTGACTACAACAATAATCATTAAGCATGTTGGTTGTTGAAGATGAATTGAACGTTGTAATGCTTAGATTTCAACTTATACAACTTTAGTTCTATATTATTCTCGAAGTGATAGCTGGTTAGTGAGGGACATATATAGATACTCCGGTCAAGAAACAAAGCCAACCCACCATGATTAACATATAAAAGGAATAGTTTTTGTCATACAGATGTTGAACATTTTGAGAACTAAGCTTTAATTTCTCGTTGGCTAAAAGTTGTACTCACTTTGTTGTAAGGCTTCTTATGTAATTAGAATGATTATTTATCAACTCATCAAAGCCCTAGGAAAATGATACGTTCTTCCATAGTGCCCTATTGTCTTATCTCTTTCGAAAATTTTCAATTTTTTGGTTAAGTAGACATTTTTAGGGCTTAGATCGTAAACATCATTAATTCCTTAATCAATCATCAAGTTTTGTATCTTAGGGTATCTTTAATTCAATGCAACCTTAAATATGTGTAGGATCTTATTCTATCAGAATTTTTCTATGGCAAATGTGAGTTAGTATGATTGAAACACGTAAGCTGTTTTTTATATAAATCTGTTTCCATGAAATTGTTAAGTAAAATTTCCATAGAGTACAAAATCACAAGTTGTTTTCCTTTGTGTCCATGAAAATTTAGGCGAACACCTAACATGTCACAATAATTCTTGTGTGTTTCTTTCGGTGTAATCCATAAAAAAAATGTATTATACATTCTTGTTTTTCTAGGTCCCGCAAGAGTCAACATTGCTATGACATCAAATTCTTGTATTTTGAATCATGTGAATCAAACAGGTCTTGTCTTTTGCTATTCGACCGTGCCTATTTCTGCACCTATTTTATTATGACATATTATAAAAATAGGTGATAATCCGTTTTAATTGGGAGAGGGAATCATCATATCGGGTTGATATAAAACCATCATACCAATCTGCCAAATTTATCCATCATTTTATTATCACAAATTTATCTCATTGAGCCTCTTGTTGCACATTGTGTTCTCATACTTAACTCTTGCTCCATTCTGATCACCCTCTCTCTCTCCATCCATATAGCCGCAACACTTTTCAACCATGTGATCCATAAAAATCTAGAACAAACAGGACCAGTAAGGGGAAACACGAAATCAAGGTAGATGCCTGATCTAAGGCAAACCAAATTCCAAGAAATATATGCAATAAAATAGTTTACCCTTTGTAATAAAATTGTAAATTTTGTACAACATTAACGTTGTATTTTAGGAAAACATATACAAAAAGGTTTCTCATCCAACACAATAAAAACTCAACACTAATTCAACATGTTGTATATTACCCATGCAACAAATTAAAGACATAAGTAGAAAAAATAATTTTTGTACAAATATGTGGAAGCCAATGTAATAAGAAAATAAAAATGCATGCTGCAATTTTGTTCTGCTTATGCAACATATAATAAAACAAAAACAAGGAAGTGCGTCAAGAAACTCAAATGCATGAATCATAAAAAAAATCACATCCATCAAGAAAGCATACGCAATACAAGAATTCAGTTTCAACAACAAATAACCACTTTGTCAATGTCCACATTAATTACGCATTGGTTCACCCTACAACCAGCTTCGTGTCTATGATTGTCTTTGCTACCCTAACATTAGCACTGCCGCCTGTCCCAAACTAGTTGCACAATCTGTTCCTTGTGTGTTCATCGGCCATGCCACTAAGCACAAGGGGTAACGGTGCTTGGATCGCTCCATCGACCGGGTCTACACGTCTCGTCATGTCACCTTCGTTTAAACAAAATTTCTCTTTTCTGAAACACCCACACCCGATCATGTGTCATAGGATTTCGACCATGGTAATCACACTCCTTGCCTGGATCTAGGGGTGCAAGTGGTGTCCCGCATAGGACCCGCAAATCCGAATCACAACACAAATCGAGGTTTGCTCTGCAAATAAATTCGAACTAAAGGCTGATCGTTCTAACGTGGAGCGGGGGCCACGCCTGCAACCCTACCTGGATCCCTTGGTGAATTTGACCGAAAATAACCAGAAAAGGAAAGAAATTCACGAAATAAACGTTGGCCGAAACTATTTCACGAAATAACCTTTTTGTGTAGCGCCTCGCAATCAGGCGCTATACTATGCGGTGTAGCGCCTCCGCGCGAGGCGCTACACATCCTGCCAGCGTGGCGCCGGGGGGGCCCGCACGTGGAAGTATAGCGCCTCGTATCAAGGCGCTATGTGGAGATGTGTAGCGCCTCAGGAGCAGGCGCTATGCTGTGCATTGTAAAGCCGCGCGACGGCTCACCCTAGTCGCCACTCGCCCCAGAGAGAGCACGGGCTAGGGTTAGGCGCCGCCGGCACCGCCGCTCCCTGCCGCGCTCCCTCCCCGGCACCGCCGCCCCCGCCGCGCTCCCTCCCCGCCACCGCCGCCCCCTCCCTCCCCCGCCACGCTCCCTCCCCACCGCACTCCCTCCTCCGCCGTGGTCTTCCCGGCAACTCCTCCGAGTTCGTGGTCCTCCGAGTTCGTGGTCCTTCCGGCATTGCTCCTCCAATCTCGTGCTCCTCCGTCTCCTCCCCCGACCCCTCAGAGCAAGGTATGTGGTCAGCCCCCAATTTGTTTGCAAATTGCTCGATTTTCTTTGGTTGTCTTATGGAACATTGAGATGTTTAGATGCATGTTGTTCAGACCATGTTGTTAGTGTGTTAGAGTATATGCTTTTGCTTAACCTAGCCAGCCATTAGTTACTTTTGCTTAGACCATGTTGAGACCAGGTTGAGAATAAGGGTCTGAACAACATGGTCTAAGCAAAAGCATATACTCTGAGGTTAAGCATATACTTTTGCTGCGCAGGTCATAACTCATAACTAATGGCTGGCTAGGTTGAGAATAAGGGTCATAACATTGAGATGTTTAGCATTAGGATTTGTTACTTTTGCTTAAAATGTGATTATATATGTTAGAACCATGCTCCGATATTCGGCACAGTCACATGTTAGGGTTTCCCAAGTGTTTGGAATATTACAACATTTCGGAATATATGACTCATGTTGTATGAATAATATGTAGGATGGTGTGGTTACTAAATAATCACTACGATGTGCAACACCGGGCCTATTTGATGGCGGAGAAGGGAGAGGTAATAAAATTACTTTTACACTTGTATGTATCAATTTTCTATTGTTTGGCTCAACCACATGAACCATGCCCGGGTTAGTGGCGGCCATGCCTCCCAACAACCTAGGGAGTCGATTGTATGCTTCCTCCCAACCACCGTACAACATCTTGAATGCGGCTTGCTTCGCCTTCCATGCTTTACCGTATTTGACCTTGTAGTGAAATATGGTTTCCACAAGCTCCATGACGCTCTTAATGCTCATTGTTGGAAGTGATGATATGGAGTTGGAAAGCCTATAGGCGATAAACTCGGAGGTGAGTTGTCGGTGGCCTTGTTTCGCATCCTTGCCATCAAGCTTCTTACCTCGACACATGTGAGTTGCCACACAACTAGAAATGTGCCATTCGGGTCCTTTCTTGAAAGGAACGAGATGCACAACCCATGGGCATCCATCGTCCAAGCATCGCACCGTGTAACGCTTCTTTTGGTCCGAGTGAACCACCTTAAACGGACGATGATACTTAACCGAGAACTCCTTGATCCATATCTTAAATTCCAATAAAGTTCCGAACTTCAAACCGGGACATATCCCATTCACCGCGTGATCCGTATCCTGGAAAGAAGTTGGCCTTGCTCCGAGTACTATACCCTTGCCGCCGTCAACCGTGGCTTCATCCGCGAGACTTATATCACGGAAAAGCGTAATACGATGATCACGGCCCAATACCTTTTTATGAGCTTCGGCCTCCTTGACCGTGAACCCCTCCTCATCAACTTCTTCATCGGGACCATCGTCATCCGAGTCCGATGCATAGCATCGAGTGTAAGGGATGTCATGATCCATACTCTCTTGCTCAAGATATGTGTCATAATCTCCAACATTGTTGTCATGGAGGTCAACCCCATATGGATCATCGGCATACCCATCATCTTCGTGCTCATCATTTGTCCTCAATGCCTCATCTTGCCTCACTTCATGTTGGGAGGAAGGAGGTTCGATCACTTCATCTTCGTTCATCATTGGTGGACTCCGACCACAATGGTTCAAGTCCAAGTCCATATGAGCATCAACCTTCTTAGTGGCAAATAACTCAATAGACTTGTCTAGTGATTCGGCCACGGTCTCCTTGTATGCAACCCAACGAAGTTCCGAATTGATACGCAAAAAACTTCCAACGTAGGTGCATACCATGACCCGCATTGTGCCTTCCCTCCAACTCTACAACATCACTTGGGTCCATCCAATTCAACTCAATCCTCACTTCATTCAAAACCTCGGCATAGTTAGGGCTACGCTCAAACACCAAGACTACCTCTTCCGGATCCGGTTCCATATTGCCCTTCAAAAAGGCGTCTTTGTCCACATGATGAACATGAACAATTCTCGACATTCCTAAAATAATAACAATCATATCGTAGAAAGTTAAATCAAACACTAGCATAACATACCATATCCATAACCTAACTATCCCTAACATACCATATCCATAACCTAACTAGCATCCTAACCCTAACGCTAGACATCATACTAATAACCCTTACCCTAGACATCATACAAGCCACCATTTGACCAACGCACCAACCGTATTAACAACCCTTACACAAAAAACATGATAAAATTCATCATTTCTAGGGTTTTCAAGATTTAAACATAGATCCACCAAATAAAAGATTTCCATTGGTTCAAACATGGGGAAATGAGAGAGATTACCTCTAGCAACTTGAGGGATGTTGATTCACGGAAGAAATCTTCAGATTTGAGGTGGAGGGGAGAGGATTTGAGGGGGGGGGGGGGGGGGAGAGAGAAGCCGCCAGCACTTTCTTTCTGCCTGTCGGGTGTTGAAATGAGGTGCTAGGGTTTGTGGAGGCCGTCGCACTGCGGCTTAAGAGTTTTCAATGTGTAGCGCCTTACAGCAAGGCGCTATACAGGCATATGTAGCGCCTCCGGCTGAGGCGCTATACTACGAAAAATTTTCACCCCCCCCCCCCCCCCCCCGAGCGCTGCTCCAGCGATACCAACGGACGCGCGATTTAGGTCACAGGGCATAGCGCCTTACATCAAGGCGCTATGCCACTGCATCATAGCGCCTTACACAAAGGCGCTACACGACCACGATTGGGCCCCACGGACGCCACGCTGGCAGGATGTGTAGCACCTCGCGCGGAGGCGCTACACCGCATAGTATAGCGCCTGATTGCGAGGCGCTACACAAAAAGGTTATTTCGTGAAATAGTTTCGGCCAACGTTTATTTCGTGAATTTCTTTCCGTTTCTGGTTATTTTCGGTCAAATTCACGATCCCTTGGCATTGGAACCATATCCCAGCCCACTCCTGTCGCAGCAGCTGAATCTGCCACGCGATCACGTCAGGTTTCCCTACTCCTGTGACACCAAACAGACCCGTGACAGCTAAAATATAAGGAATTTTGTTGCTCTGTTCTGTACAATTTTGGCCAGCGCTAGGCGTCGGTCGGACGATCTGGGGGAGAAATCGTTCGTATCCCGAACCGTTGGATTGAATCGCGCAGCGCCGTCCGATCGTGACTTCCGACCGACTTCCGATCTACAATTTCTCACTATGATATGTAATTCGTCTTTTACTTTTCTGTAATGATACTAATCAGAGGTTGATGGCTGTGTGCATCTTAGTTATGCAGAGCCCGGATGTAATACTTAATTTTTTTTAAGTAATAAACCTCCTTTTATCGAAAAAAATATGATCTCGCTGACATCAAATCGGTCAGACACACATGACACATGCCATACTTCTTCTTGACACGGTGCTATCTCCAACGAATCGTAGTTTTTACAGCACACCACAATTTTCTTATTTAAATCACACAAATTGTCAAATATCCCGATACAACTCACCCTTGTCACGGACTCATGACTGAACTGAAAACATTCACCATAATCCTGTCCTGGATAATCTGGAGAAGTTCCAACTTCCAAAACACAACGGATTTGAGCTGAAGAACCGAAGATTGACAGGAACTCGCACCTTGCAATCACACACGCTTCTATCTATCACGTGGGCACTAGAAACTCCACGTAGCCATCGTCCATGCCAACCTCCATGGCGACCGCGGCCACGGCTCCCAGAACCGTCACGACGGCAACGGCGGCGAACCACCCAACCCTAGACGCAGCCCATCTGCCTACCTCCGTCTTCCTCATCTCGCCGGCGACAGCATCCTCCCCTAGCGAGAACAGCGACGTGGCCGCGGTGGAACCGGAGCTGGACGAGTAGCAGAAGCCACAGGGACAGTGCGGGATGGTACACTCGCAGGAGCAGGAGCACGAGGAGACCACGTCGGCGACGGGCGCGGCATCCACGGAGCAGAAGCTGGACGCGTCTTGCTCGTAGCGGCGGGCTCGGATCTTGGCACCTCCGTCGATCGTGACGCCGGTGTCACTGGCGCTGGTGCCTGTGCTGCCGGCCTGCTGGAGGGAGGCGAGGAGCTTCCTCGGCGTCGTCGGTGAGCGGCCCAGGAGAATCGGTAAGAGGAGGTCCGGCGTTACCGGGCCGGCGCCGGTGACGACGGCCGAAGAAGGCGTGACGCAGATGGTGCTGTCCGAGCGGCTGCGGCGATGGCGTGGTGCGGAGCCGGAGCGGCTGGTCTTGTATCCGTTCCAGCACTGCTCGAGATCCCTTAGCCGCCGCTCCAGACAGTCGACGCAGAAGCCAACGCCGACGTCGTCGTGGTCGCAGGTAGGCCGACGGCGCGAGTTGCCGTGGGCTTGGTGGTGTGCGCTGGTGGCAGTGCTACGGGTGCTCATGCTCGCACGCAGCGGTCGGCGTGGCGTGAGCGAAAACAGAGAACGCTCCGGCGTGGGCTGAAATAGAGGTGGGTGGTTGTAGTACACTTGTACACTACGTGGTAGGCTGGCTGCAGCCAACTGCCGCTGGTGGACGCCGTCGCCTCCACCACGTTCGACGGCCGGGGAAGCGCGGGCAGGCTCGAATTTCGAAATGGCGTACGTGCCGTTTGTCCGTTGGACTAATCAATCGTGGGTGACTTTTTTTTTTAACTATCGTGGGTTACTTGGAACTTAACTGATCGAGTGCGTCTTCTGCCTGGTCTTCTCGCCATTCTTCACATCTGGCGAGATCTGTTTCTCGATGTGTCGCTGGCGTTCGTCGTTATCTGCGACGCCACTGACGGCCGGGGCGGGGTCATTTTTCTGGAGCGAAGATGTTGTTCCGGAGGTGATTTCTCTGGAGCGAAGATGTTGTTCCGGAGGTGGTAGATCTATCGTTCTTCTCCGACTTCGTCGATGGGAGGCGGCGGATCTTGATCCAAGAAAGCACGGGACGTCCCCCGGTCGACGTGTCACAGCGACATGTGCCTTGCTGCACGCAGCAGGTCTGTTCATCGACTCACAAAGCCTCGTTGGCGATAGTGCTTTTTTGGATCTTCCAATGGTGTTGGCTCGGCGTCTCTTCCAGCGTGCGTCTTGGCGGCGTTGGAGTTGGGCGTCGGCCGCTAGCTTCGGTGGTTGCAGGAAACCCTAGGGATATTTTTGTATTTCTTGATCTCTTAAGATGTTTTCTGTAAAGTTTTCAGGATAATCATTTTATCTCGGTCTGTCTTTTAGTGTCCACATGTGTTGCTTCATGTAACTTGATTTTCGATTAATGAAATATGTGGTTGCTCTCAAAAAAAAAACACGCCCATATATGCACTATATATATGCCCTGCCTCCCCGTACCAGCTCCAGCGAGCACCTAGGAGATCGAGGGAGGGCACACATATACGAAGTATGCACCTAGAGCATTTTCAGGGCGCTCCGATAGCCCCGGACGGTTTAATTAACGGAGCTCCGGACATTAAAAAGGCCCCAGCAGCATCCCATCGATCGGGTCCGTCTGAAAATGTGTCTGATCCCTGTGTACCCACGACTTCCGATGTCTGCTCGGTGGCGTCGGACTATGTCCGAATGCGCGGAGGGTCTGTTCGGTAGCGTCGGAACATACGGACACGTCCTTCACGTAGACCCCGACAGTTAGGCGCCACATGACAGCGACCCGACGGTGAGATATACATTGCTGGGTGTCCAAATTCTACCCCTCCCCTTCCACATTGCCGCATGCCGTCCGCCACAATCATAAATTTTCACTCCCCACCCGCACTTTTGCTGCAAACCTCTCCTTTCTTGACGCCTTCTATGCCCCCGAACTCTCGCCCTCCCCCTCCCCCTCGTTAGCCGCATCCGCCGAACGATAAGGTGAATGAGCTGAAAACGCAACGAGAGGATTCCTATGATGCTTGAAAGGATAGATTGCATACGCTGGAGATGAAATACTTGTCAAGGTTGTACAAAGAGCATACTGGAGAGAGTTCAATGTGTTACTTGTAGCTGTGGCAGATCATGACACTCTTTATTTGGCATGGCAAAATCTCATAATGATATCAAAGTGTTGCATCGCTCTCCGGTGTTTGTGAAACTTGTTGAAGGGCATGATCTGGCGGCCAACTATGAGATCGGTGGCCATTAGAACACCAAATGATACTACCTAGCCAGTGTCATCTATCCAAAATTGTCGCCAACTGTGAACACTCTTCGCTCCTCTAGGTAAAAGAAAATCTTGATTTGCCGAAAGATAAGAGATTGTCAGGAAGGATGTTGAGCGGATATTTGGTGTGCTCCAAACTCGATTTTCTATTATCCGGTAATCTGCTCTTACCTGTTCGTCGACCAATCAGATGTGGGAGGTCATGAATACTTGTACGATAATAACAACATAATCATCGAGAGTGAGTGTAGAAATCCAGTGATTATTGTCGGCACAGTGGAAACCAGGGTACCACGGGCCGGCCTGCCAGGGCCCACAAGATTCTCTGGATGATTTTCTGCTAAGGACCAGGCTCTCCAAGCCTGGCGAGCTTCGCGAGGATTTTCCCCTCGCGGAGGGTTTTTCTCCTCGCCAAGGATTCTCTCCCTTGGCGAGGGATCGCTCCTCGACAAGGTGTCTCCGACGCCGCCCGCAATTTCTACTAAGGACCAAGCTGAAGGGCTTGGCGAGGCTTTTCGCCTCGCGAAGCGCCTTCCTCGTGAAGCCATCTCTGCCCCCGCGGCAGAGCGCACATGGGCTCTACGCCATGTGCAGAGTGACGCGCGTGCCTACGCGCGATGACGACGACGCCGCAGTTGCCGTTTCCGTGTATAAAGCAGTCAACAAAGCGGAGCCAAGCAAAGCGGACAACGAGTATTGCCTCTTTGGTGACAAGGGAACAGTCTGCAGCTACGCTCCAAGGACGACATCACCGTGGGTCACCTCCCACCTCGGCAAGCGCCAGCCCACTGTCCAGCTGGTCGGTGCCCCTTTTCAGCTTTGGTGACGCCGTCCCCTGCCGTGGACCGCGTCCACGAGCTTTACCTTTATGGTGGACTTCACCTTTATCATACACCGCGCCTCCTCCTTCGTCGCCATGTGGTAGCCCTTCCCGCCCAAATGTTTGGGCAGAAGAGGTCCAGGACGCCTATAAAAGGGGGAGGAGCACGCCCAAGCAAAGGGTTCGATCTTCGGTTGGTGCAGCTCTAGAAAACCCTAACCCTAGATCTAAAGGCCAGCAAGTAGCCATTGTTAGCCACCTCGAGCTCGACAAGCTCTCCTTGTACTGTAAACTCTCCAAGCAGTGCAATACACAGAAGCAGGACGTAGGGGTTTTACCTCCACAAGAGGGCCCTGAACCTGGGTAAGACCTTGTGTCAATCTCTGCAGTGTCGTCCGCAGCGAGCCTGACGAGCACCGTCGCCGGAGCACGTTGTGGATTGTTTGACTCCGTGTTCAGCCCCTTTCACGATACCTTGGAGACACCCCTAGTTCCTGGGGACAGTTCTCCGACATTTGGCGCGCCAGGTAGGGGGCTGAGGCGCGTCTTCATCCTCGACACAGCCATGGCCGGTTCTCGTGCCGAACGCCTCGCTCGCCGGACGGCTAGCGCCGCCACCGCTCCCGCAGGCCGCCCGCGCGGCCGCCCGCGTGGGAGCTCTGCTCCGGAGCGCCGCGTCGACCCCGAGCCCCGCGTCGAGCACCCGGACGACGACGACGTCGACCACGCTGAGGACGACCTCGGCGAAGAGGAGGCCTCCTCCCTGCACCCGTCGCGGGACCGTGCTGCCTCCTCGCTGGGCCGCCCTGCGCCCAGCCCGGCGACTGCGCTCCTCATGGCGCAGGAGCTGTTGCAGTACCGCCCCACGCCGGCGGCTCAGGAGGCCTGGCTCAACCGCGTTGCCGAGCTCATCGGCGCCGCTCGCGCCGCGGCACCCGCACCGTCTCGCTCCCTGGTCCCTTCTGCGCTCGTGGGGGACGTGGCGCACGGCGCACCTCCCGCGCCTCCTCATCAGCCCGTGCCTGCTCCAGCTCCACCGGTTGCACCGCAACCTGCTCCAGCGGGGGCTCCTCCTCGCGACGGCCGCGCTGCATCGCACGCGTCGTCGCCGCATGACTGCCAGATCGTGCAGCGAGCCCCTGAGGATGCACACGTGAGCATCGAACGCGGGCAAGAACGCCGCAACCGCGCCGTCCAGGACGTCGCCACCGCCGGGAGCCACCTCCGCGCCACCCTCGCCAACGGCACGGTCACCTACGACACGACGGCCGCGTTTACTCGCAGCCTCCGTCGCGTCGTCTGGCCGGTCAAGTTCAGGCCGGACCTCCCTCCGCGCTACGACGGCAAGAACAACCCCCTGGAGTTCCTGCAGCTCTACTCTCTGGCCATCCAGGCCGCCGGGGGCGACGACAAGGTCATGGCGAACTGGTTCCCCATGGCCCTCAAGGACTCCGCGTCCTCATGGCTCACCAACCTCCCCGCCGAGTCCATCAACACCTGGGAGGAGCTCTGCCGGTGCTTCGTCGCCAACTTCAAGGGCACGTACGAGCGCGGCCTCACCTACAACGACCTCCGCGCCGTGCGTCAGAAGCCCGGCGAGACCCTCCGCAAGTACATCCAGCGCTTCAGCCAAGTGCGCAACAAGATCCCCAACGCCACCGACGCACAGGTCATTTCGGCCTTCCAGGCTGGGGTCACAGACGTGCGGATGCTCGAGAAGCTCGGCATCCACGACAACATCACCACCGTCGTCAAGCTTTTCGACCTGGCGGACAAGTGCGCCAAGGCTGAAGAGGGCCGCTTGTTCGTCAAGAATGAGCCAGGGGACCCCACTGAGGGGTCCAAGAAGAAGAAATCCTCCGAGAAGCGCAAGACTACTGCGTTCCTCGCGGCAGAGCCCGACGCCAAGCAGCCTCGCCAGGCTGCCACTCCAGCCGCAGGACCTGAGAAGAAGGATGATCGTCCCTTCTGCATCTACCACAACAGGCACTCTCACGCCACCGAGGACTGCTTCGACATCAAGAGGCTTCGCGAGGCTCGCGAGGCTCGCGAGGCAAGCGGAGGCCGCGGCGGAGGCCGCAGCGGCCGCGGGGGGCGACGCTGGAACAATAACTACAACGACAACTACCAGCAGAACCATCAGGCCAACGCTGCCCAGCCCGCGAACGACAACCTGCCTGCCGAGGCTGACGAGGGCTACCAGGTGCCTCGTGGAGCCGCTTGCATCCTTGGCGGGGCTCAGGCCCCTCGCTCCAACCGCCACTTCAAGCAACTCGCTCGCGAGGTCGCAGCAGCCCTCCCTGGAGTCGAGGCCTCCAGGCCCCTCAAGTGGTCCTAGTGCCCCATTACATTCGACTCCGGCGACCACCCCAAGTCTACTTCAACCGTTGGCACCATCCCGCTGGTCTGCACCCCCACCATCAACAACATCGCCGTCTCTAAGACGCTCATTGATGGGGGTGCTGGCCTCAACGTCATCTCTGTCGAGACATTCGAGAAGCTGCAGGTGCCCTACGAGTGGCTCATGCCCACCAGGCCCTTCTCGGGGGTGACGGAGGGCCTCACCACCCCTTTGGGGCAGGTGAGGCTCGCGGTCACTTTCGGCACGCAAGCCAACTACCGCACCGAGCTGATCGACTTCGACGTCGCGCACATCGGCCTGCCCTACAACGCCATACTCGGCTACCTCACCCTCGCCAAATTCATGGCGGTGACCCACCACGCCTACAACCTCGTCAAGCTCCCTGGCTCGGGTGGCACCATTGTCATCCGCGGCGTGGTCTCGGACGCCCTGTACGCTGCGCAAGCGGCCTACAAGGCTGCCGCGGTTGCGTCACCCGCTGACGAGGACGAGGAACCCCTCCCGGCGCCACGTCCCCCACGAGCGCAGAAGGGACCAGGGAGCGAGACGGTGCGGGTGCCGCGGCGCGAGCGGCGCCGATAAGCTCGGCAACGCGGTTGAGCCAGGTCTCCTGAGTCGCCGGCGTGGGGCGGTACTGCAACAGCTCCTGCGCCATGAGGAGCGCAGTCGCCGGGCTGGGCGCAGGGCGGCCCAGCGAGGAGGCAGCACGGTCCCGCGACGGGTGCAGGGAGGAGGCCTCCTCTTCGCCGAGGTCGTCCTCAGCGTGGTCGACGTCGTCGTCGTCCGGGTGCTCGACGCGGGGCTCGGGGTCGACGCGGCGCTCCGGAGCAGAGCTCCCACGCGGGCGGCCGCGCGGGCGGCCTGCGGGAGCGGTGGCGGCGCTAGCCGTCCGGCGAGCGAGGCGTTCGGCACGAGAACCGGCCATGGCTGTGTCGAGGATGAAGACGCGCCTCAGCCCCCTACCTGGCGCGCCAAATGTCGGAGAACTGTCCCCAGGAACTAGGGGTGTCTCCAAGGTATCGTGAAAGGGGCTGAACACGGAGTCAAACAATCCACAACGTGCTCCGGCGACGGTGCTCGTCAGGCTCGCTGCGGACGACACTGCAGAGATTGACACAAGGTCTTACCCAGGTTCAGGGCCCTCTTGTGGAGGTAAAACCCTTACGTCCTGCTTCTGTGTATTGCACTGCTTGGAGAGTTTACAGTACAAGGAGAGCTTGTCGAGCTCGAGGTGGCTAACAATGGCTACTTGCTGGCCTTTAGATCTAGGGTTAGGGTTTTCTAGAGCTGCACCAACCGAAGATCGAACCCTTTGCTTGGGCGTGCTCCTCCCCCTTTTATAGGCGTCCTGGACCTCTTCTGCCCAAACATTTGGGCGGGAAGGGCTACCACATGGCGACGAAGGAGGAGGCGCGGTGTATGATAAAGGTGAAGTCCACCATAAAGGTAAAGCTCGTGGACGCGGTCCACGGCAGGGGACGGCGTCACCAAAGCTGAAAAGGGGCACCGACCAGCTGGACAGTGGGCTGGCGCTTGCCGAGGTGGGAGGTGACCCACGGTGACGTCGTCCTTGGAGCGTAGCTGCAGACTGTTCCCTTGTCACCAAAGAGGCAATACTCGTTGTCCGCTTTGCTTGGCTCCGCTTTGTTGACTGCTTTATACACGGAAACGGCAACTGCGGCGTCGTCGTCATCGCGCGTAGGCACGCGCGTCACTCTGCACATGGCGCAGAGCCCATGTGCGCTCTGCCGCGGGGGCAGAGATGGCTTCACGAGGAAGGCGCTTCGCGAGGCGAAAAGCCTCGCCAAGCCCTTCAGCTTGGTCCTTAGTAGAAATTGCGGGCGGCGTCGGAGACACCTTGTCGAGGAGCGATCCCTCGCCAAGGGAGAGAATCCTTGGCGAGGAGAAAAACCCTTCGCGAGGGGAAAATCCTCGCGAAGCTCGCCAGGCTTGGAGAGCCTGGTCCTTAGCAGAAAATCATCCAGAGAATCTTGTGGGCCCTGGCAGGCCGGCCCGTGGTACCCTGGTTTCCACTGTGCCGACAATACACAGAAGCAGGACGTAGGAGTTTTACCTCCACAAGAGGGCCCTGAACCTGGGTAAGACCTTGTGTCAATCTCTGCAGTGTCGTCCGCAGCGAGCCTGACGAGCAACGTCGCCGGAGCACGTTGTGGATTGTTTGACTCCGTGTTCAGCCCTTTCACGATACCTTGGAGACACCCCTAGTTCCTGGGGACAGTTCTCCGACAATTATCCTCATTATATGAATAAAATAATTGTGTGATCATGACAATATAATCATCGAGAGTGAGCGCATAAATCCAATTGTGTGATCATGACAATATAATCATCAAGAGTGAGGGCATAAATCCAGTGATGATCCTCATCTATATCAGTACCATAGTCCTCTTGCCACTGTCGATCACCAACTGTCAGCGAAGTTTGCAGATTTCCTCGTATTGCGGAGATTGGTGATAAAATTGTTCATGGCCAACTATAAAATGATCTAGTTACGCATTTGTGGACGCTTAAAGAAAATACCATCGCAAATTAGTTGACCTTGATTTTATTTGACTGTATGAATTATTTTATTTATATTTATATTTTAATTTTTGTTTATGTATTAAAACTACGAACATACATATTTACCAAAATATTTAAATGTAGCACGGTTCATTGGGAGGGTCGTATTGGAATTGAAAGCACCACTAGGAAGAAACAACCTAATGCATTATATCTGGCTAGCTAGCACAGTAGCACTCCGGCATCTCAGCTAGCTAGCTCCCGATCGCATCTCGCCGCCTCCGTTTCGATCTGATCAAGCGCGCGGCCGCCGGCGACTACACCTCTTCTCTCTCCCTCCACGTAGCAAATACTCCATCCAGCCCCTCCGCTCCCGTGCCGTCCCCCGAGGCGGCACCGAGGCGAAACCCTAGCCGCCCAAGAACTCCCTTCGGTGACCTCCCCTGCCGCCGCTGCCGCCGGCGAGGACCGCGGTGGCGGCGGGCCCAGTGCCAATTGTGCTGGGGGGCATCACGGCGGCGGAGCACCAGCGGCGTTCGGGGACGGCGCCGTTGATCTTCTGCGTGCGGGATTCGGGGCGGCGACTCCGGTCTGCGGCGGCGGCGGCTTTCCCTCGGGCGCGGCGTCTCCCATGGGCGTTTGCGCGTGAGGTGGGGCGGTGGCTGTAAGTCCTAGGCTCCCGCCTAGACCCGTCACCGGTGCGGCCGTCGGTCGCCCGGAGGTGCGTGGGGAGGCGGCGCGGTGCTCGTGTTCGGCCTTGCTGCGGCGTCGTGGACTTCTGTTCGGGACGACTTCCAGCGGGACGGTGCGCGCATGTGGTTCTTCGTTGCCGTGCCTCCTCTTCCGCCGGAGGGGGTCGGCCGGTGGGCGGCGGCGTGGGGGCCTGCTGCTATGCGCAATAAAGGCGGCGGTCCTGGTCCTAGGGTTCCTCTTGTGCCAGGACAAAGATCTGCCTGACGCGTGACCTCTTTGTTCTGGCCGGAGTGTCGAGTTTCGGAAGGCTCCGCCGGCGAACCTCCATGGGCGTTTATGCCTAGAGATTGCTGGATCGGGTGGGATTCGGTCGTGCCCACGATTCTCCGTTAAGGAGACAGCAGTACGAAGCTCTGCTATATGTTGCCATCATGGATGAAGTCAGAGGCGGAGAATGTCATGAAAGCCGAGAGCGGAGGACTAGTAACGGTGATTTGAGTCATTGCGCAAAAGAGGAACTGGCTTGGAGTTTCGGGATTCGTAGCAGCAGTATGGAAGTGGGGGCGAAAACACAAGTGAAGTTCAAAGTCTTACCTCTCAGGGTGAAAATCCAAGGTCTGGCCTTAATTGGTTGTGCCTGGCAATGGCCTTGTTGAAGGCATTGTTTTGAGAGGGAGGATTATCTCCAGGGTGAAGACTCAAGATCTATGATCGGGCGACGACGGTGCTGGTGCACTGTTTCCTTCTTGGAGGCATCGCTTTTGGAGTACTTGACTTCAGGTGTTGTCTTGGTGGTGGTTGTGTTGTTACTGCAAGGACTGGAACTTTGTAGCGGGACTTTTCTTTTTTAGTTTCGTCTTCTTCTTTTTTTTGTTGTGTGCATCCGTCAGGCCATTAGGCTTTACGTTGTTGCAGAGACTGGGTGTAATTGGTATGTTCGCGATATTAATATATACTCTTTATCTGAAAAAAGAGGTGTATCTAAATATACTTATATTTAATAATTTTAGCCTTATACTTGTATGTGATTGGGTTAACAACTTTTTTTTACCTATGATCCCGTGCAAGAGTTCGTATGATAGAAGCTCAATCTCTTTCTTCGTTAATACGACCCCATCTAAACAAAATGCTATGATACACTAGTAGGAAATTGCTTATAGCCGCCGGGCTATCGCTGGCGAACCGTATAGACCGTGCGCCGCACAAAGATATGTGTGTTCGCCAGGGGTATATATGGGCCAACGCGACGCCAATTACCACTGGCGAACAGATATACCAGTGCGCCAGTGATACTGTGGACACCGCTGGCGAACACACATACGAGTTCGCCAGTGGTAGTAAGCCAGCGCGGGCACATGTTTACGGCTGGCGCACAGTGCATACGCGTTCGCCAGCGGTAACATGGGTAGTTAATTAGCCCTGTGCGGGGCGCGTCGCCCCATCACACAATGTCTCCTCCTTATCCTCCTCCCTTCTCTCTTATCCACACAATCTGCCCGATCCCCTTTCCGCTCACTCCGCCTCTACCTCCTCCTGCTCGCTCACTCCACGCGGTGCGGGCCGCCGCTGCACCCGTCACTTCTGCCGTCCGCCGCCCGCCGCCCGTCGCCTTCCACCTGAGCACCACCGACCCGTGCCGCGCCTCCCGCCTCCGCATGGCCGCGCCCACCACCGTCCCCGGCGAGGCGGAGCCGACCACGTCGGCGCCGGATTCGGGGGAGATGTTCATGTGGCGGGACTACTGGTACCCGGTGTCCCTGGTGGAGGACCTGGACCCGCGCGTGCGCACCCCGTTCCAGCTCCTCAACCGCAACTCCGGCCACTGGTCCGCGCTCGACGGCCGCTGCCCGCACCACCTCGCCCCCTCTCCGTCCTACCTCGCCTCTCCTCTCCTCAACCGCACTCTCTCCCTCCCTCTCCTCTCCTACCTCGCCTCAGTTCGTACTACTAACAAACATGCTCTACACGGACACACGCGACAGGGGAGGATCGACGAGACGGGGTGCTTGCAGTGCGCCTACCACGGCTGGTCCTTCGACGGCGCCGGCGTCTGCACCTGGATCCCGCAGGCCACGTCCGACGGGCCCGAGGCACGCGCCACACTCTTTGCGCCACCAGGTTCCCCACGTTGCTCTCCCACGGCCTGCTCTTCGTCTGGCCCGACGAGAACGGCCGGGACAGGGCGAGGAGATGTCGGGCGCCGGTGACAGGACGGCGGCGGCACGTCAGCACGCCCGAAACGAGCTGCCGAGCGGCATTTTTTTTTAATCTGACAATTTTACTACTGGCGAACAAATATTGTAGTTCGCCAGCGGTAACCTGCATTATCGCTGGCGAACATGATGTTCGCCAGTGGTAAGCTGTTACCACTGGCGATAGTAGCGCTGGCGAACCGCATGTTCGCCAGCGATAGCCAAAACTGGTTCGCCAGTGATAGGCTTTTTCCTACTAGTGATACCATGCTAAGATACAACCATTACGGAAGGTCTGATACCCTGGCACATCCAACAGCACTTTCAATAGCACATCCGACGGCATACACATGTTGTGCCTACCTCCCCGTATCAGTTTCAGGGAGCGCCTAGAAGGAATGAAGGGGACGATCAGTTTCAAGGAGCGCCTAGAAGGAATGAAGGGGACGAAACGGATAGGGCCGAGATGCAAGTGTGCCACATCAAGTTACCCTCCGACCCGAAACGGCTTATCTATGAGCGTGCGAGCCGTCGCGCGGTATGCATACGCATTGAAGTGTTCTTCTCCTTTCTTCTTTTCCATTCCTGAGCTGACGTCGACGATGCCGCTGCGAGCCTGCGACCGACAGGGAGCTACGACGGAGAAGGCACCGACGAGACGGAGCCGAGCAGCACTTAACTTGAGGGGTGCGGGGTGGGACGGGAGAGCCGGAGAAGAAAGGAAGGTTTAGAGGGATGATCGGGACGGTGGCGGACTGGCGGAGGAGGGCGGGGCAGGAAGCTACGGCGGAGAAGGCACCGACGAGACGGAGCCGAGCAATACTTAACTTGAGGGGTGCGGGGTGGGGCGAGAGCCGGAGAAGAAAGGCAGCACTTAACTTGAGGAGTGCGGGATGGGCGTGAGAGCCGGAAAAGAAAGGAAGGTTTAATGGGATGATCGGGGACGACGGCAGAGGATGGGGCGGGAGAGCGCCACCGGCCGCGGGCGGTTCGACCGAGGTGCGCCCTTCTTCCTCCTCCTCCTGACATGTTTGAAATTATCTGACTTTGAAATTTTAGTTCATTTCGTCGTTGAACCCCACTTGCATCTCTAGAGCCGAAGATGCTGGCCTGGCTCCGTCGGAAAAATAATCTGACCATTTGTGTAAGCAAAGAACGATACTCGACGGAAGTTCATAAGTACACCACAGTCCATGTGCCGATGGCCATAACACGCAGCCACACAGGTACCTCTACACACGGATCATCAAGCTTGCAGCTACAGAGTACACTAACAATAATATCGCAGCTCAACACCGAGCAATTCGTGGACACGGTCACCGTCTCAGTCGGCCTTCTTGGAGACGTTCGATTTCGCCTCGCCGGCATCATCCACGGAGGAGGAGGACATCTCCCTCGCCCGCTTGTCCTCCGCCGTCTTCGCGTAGACCTCGTCGCGCGTGTGAAAGTACTTCTCGAAGGCGCGGGGCAGGAACTTGGGGATGAGGAAGACGAAGAGGTTGATGGAGAAGTAGACCAGGTTCGCCACGGCGAGGTACCTCCCGAACCAGACCCAGGCCTTGTCCTGCACATCTCACAAGAGTTAAAATGGACAGACAACTGGAGCTTCTGAAGCTGACACAAAGTTGAGGAACACATGCACGGACCTGCATGGGGGCGGTGGTGGTGATGAGCTTGCTGGTCCACACGTCGTAGACCCAGTCGACGATGACGAAGACGCGGCGCACGGTGTAGAGCAGCGGCACGAGCGCCCTGAGCGGCGGCGAGAAGACGCCGAGCGCGCCCACGACGTTCTCCGTCAGGATCTGGCACGACAGGAGGAACAGGTGCGGCGTCGCCGACCGCACCGCCACGTCGTCGCCGCGGGCGAACCCGCCCAGGACGTGCGCCAGCGGCAGGAACAGCCCCACCGTGGTGCCCAGCACCACGTACACCTGAAACAGCCTACCCACACATGCGCGCACAGTTAATCGTCCAGATACGCAAGACTAATCAAGAAATGGAATCTTCTGTGACGAGCGCGGGTTAGTGATGTAACTTACATGCTGCCGCGGAAGATCTCCTGTGACGCGGCGGAGTGGGCGGCGGCGGCGTCGTCGGCGAGCTTGTGGTGGAGCGAAGGGAAGGCGAGGCGGGAGAGGGCGAGGAGGTAGAGGGTGGTGACGACCGGGAAGGCGAGGTCGATGAGCGGGACGAGGCCGGACATGGAGAAGACCATGATGAAGGCGACGAGCTGGAGCTCGATGACGCGGAGGGAGCCCATGACGCCCCCCAGCATCGCCGCCGGCGGCTGCTGCTCCGCCGCGTGGTCCGGGTCGGACCGCGGCGCCACGGCCAGAGAGATCCCCGACATGGCAGCTTAGCTCACTTGGCGCGCTACCAGGCCGGATTCACGATTCAGGAAACCGATACCGCGCGCGTGTCGTGTGCACCACCGAAATGCTGATCGCCGGAGTAGTGAACAGGGCTGTACTGCGTGATGAGGATTTGCAAAAGGGGAGCAGAGGAGGGGCAGGAAGAACAGGGAGTGGCATCTGGCAAGAGGGAGTGGGAGTATTTGTTTGTTCGCTCTCGGCGGTCGGACGGGGTACGTGTCCGCGCATGCGGCGGGGGCACCTGTACAGAGGAGGACACGCGGGCCGCTGCGTGGCGCTTTTGGCGTAAGGAAGATTTTTCTATGCGAGGCGATCGAGTTCGGGTACGTCTCTGCCTGCTCGCGCACTCTTTTTAGCAGATGCGCGCACTCTTTTTTTTAATCAAAAGCAGGACATACCGGGAAATTCCTAACGGCTCTCGGGTCCAGATACTCTTGCTATCCGGATCGATCAATTGCTCTGGGATTCGTGTGGGCCGATGTATTTCCTGGCGTATTCGTAGCTGCTGCAGAATTTAGAACAGTGTCTTGGCAGTCCACCAACCCGCATTAAAGTCCGAAGTGCCATTGCTTGCATTTGGCCGGTACAAACGGAACGCGAGCGTCTTGGACCAACGTAGTACTAGACATCTAGGCCGGTTGACCAGACACGTAGAGTCAACACGTGGCAACTAAATAGACCAGCTGCCCACCCCCCCATCCGCTACCCCACCATGAAGGTTCGTCCCCAATCGTCCATCGCCAACTCCATGTCTCCATCCATGGCGTGATGGCATTTTGCCTCGCGGGAGACAGATCCTTCCATCACGAGTCGCTACTCGGCTTCGGCGCCGGCCGGCGGCGAGTCGGGTCCTCCATGACCGGATGCTGTTAAGAAGCTCCAGCAAACCGGCCTTCCAGGTGGAGTACAGTGGATGCTATTGTTCAGGTTGAGGGTGACGCCGATGGCTAGCCGGATGTTGACGCCATGAAGCTGGGCAGAGAGCTGCTAGATGAGAACTAGCATGTTTTACCTGCACAACAGCGTCTTGATCTTGGTTCATCCTTTTACTGTTCTTCAGTTTGCCTATCTACATCATTGTTTGTTCATCTGCCGATTGGAAATGTTTGAAGACGTTTCGGATCCTTCAAATCTTCACAAATGTCTTGATACTTTTTTTTTCTTGTTTACGAATGGAAATCTCTTCGATCTCTTGGTTCAGGATTCATTTCTCCTATGAATATTTTAGAAAGTTCTGGCTTTTCACTTCTCCTTTCTACACCTTTCTTTGCTCCCGTGCTGAATTAAAATGTTCATGAATAGGTTACGTTTTTGCTTCATCATGAGGTGGGATCTCTTCGATCTCCATAAGGTGCACTTTGATAGTTCGATTTTTGTTTCATTATGAAATGGTCCAGGAATATTCACAAATAAACGACGTGAAAGAAAGTGCCAAATGTCTGATTCATTAGGTGTTCACTCTTCATCCTAAATAGCTGTGTACTTTTTGTGTGTGGACAAACCCCCAATTCGATTTATTTTTTAGTGCAAGCTATTTTGTGTGCAGTGCTTTACTTGACAGTGTTTCACGAAGCATTTTACAGAACATTTGACCTTGACGCAATGCTGTACCACGGAACATATGTTTGGGCAAATCATAGGCCGCTGGTCCATGAGTTGGCGTCGAGGCTGACATAATGGCTTCCTTCACAGCACACTCTCTTCATTAGGTCCCAGTGCATTAAATTGTTCAATACACATCAGAGTATGCTTTTTTTTTTTTTGCGTAAGCGTATAGTCCAGTAAAATACACAGGCACAGATCCCCAAGACAGACTGTACGGTCTAGATAACGTGAGCAAATGAACCTGGTTGCCAACCCCCCCCCCCCCCCCCCCATACATAGGACATACTATCTTATAAACGATTTTTAACCGAAATACATAAAGTTTGAAGGAAACTAGATTGTTAGAATGTCCAAATACAATAAAATTACATCTTCTGAAGATTTTGTTTTGAAAAATACTCACCACACTAATGATGTTTGACAACAATACATCTCCAAAGGCGAAACTCTATCCGCCCTAGTCTCCCCTATACCCTGCCCACACCACTATCGACATAGGATGTCGACCGACATCGCCTTTCTCCGGTGGTGGGCCCTCGTTCCGGCCGAGCTTGATAGTGTGATGCTCGTTATCTTTTGGAGGTTGCATGGCTCTGATGTGCCAGGGAATTAGAGATATGGCGGGGATCAGGGTACGATGGATGCGATGGTAGGTGTGATGGCGGCGGTGATTGGTTGCGTGATAGCGCCCTAACTTGAAGGAAGGACACTATAGATGGCTCAACGACTCCTTTCTATCAATCAGGCATGCAGATTGGGAGGGCGAATGGTTGCGTATGGACCACAAATGACATATTGGAAGGGGTTCACATTTTTCCAAATCCTCATCTGCTGATGGAAAAGATGATATGAGTCTGCCGGGTGGGCCCTTATGTTAGTTTCGGCGGCGTTGTCACTTTCATATTCGCCCGCCAACAAGCTCTTAAATGTACAATTATTGGTCAACTGGTGTTGATCACGTCTGAGTTGTGCGTGTGAGCATCGCTTGGAAACCAACATTCAGGTTGTGGCGAACCTACAAGACGCTATGATATGTCATGTTCAATATATCTCGTGCACAAGACTTATGCATATTAGTTATCAAGTGGTCAGAGACATGCTGAGTATCTGCAAGCCTATGGGCGTCTACCTGTGTCCGCCATTGTCAAGACTAGAACGAATGGAGGAGGGTGGTCAAGCGGATGCGACAAATATTGTCGTTGAAGTTTGGTGGTGCTCCTTGAGTGTTGGGACAAGAACTCTGTGGTGAAAACGCTTGCTGTGATCTAAACGAGGTTGGCCTAATTATGATCTATGCCCCCTTGGCAAGATAGCACCGGAGTCGGTAACCCATCTACTTGTCAATTACCGCTATACTATTTGCCTTTGGGGAATCATCGAGGATTGGATCGGAGTCCACGCTCTCGACTTCACTCAATGGCCGATGCATACCCTCTCTAGTCGGTGGCTCAAAATGTCGGATGGCTTAACCCTTAACTGTAAAGTCTCGGCGTCTCACCTTTGCTCACCCAGGAAAGTGATATGGAAAGAGCGGAACACGCGAGTTTTCCAAAACAAGCATGCACCCCACATGATCGTCCTCGACAAGATAAAAAGAGAGGCATACCTTTGGGTGGCAGCGGGAATTCATTCTGGGAGAATAGTTCCGATTGTATCATTCCTTTTTACCTTTTTTTTTGTAAAGCTCTTTCTTAATTAATACATTGGGACAAAAATTTGCCCCGGCCTGTTTAAAAAAAAAATACTCGGTTCTTGGAGGTGGTGCACTGTAGAAGAGCTCTAATTTTATTTCAAGTAAGAGTATCCAGTGAGAAAGTAGCATCGGTTGCTAAGATTTTCTGATTTTCACACCTATCGCTTAACCCTTGGAGATTATGCTAGATATGCAATTCTTATCAGATTAGATGTCAATGGGATCCAGAAAAAACTCAAAGCTCTCCATACGGTCGATCATGGTCATGTTGCTTCATCTCCTGACGCGCCGGTACGTTGGCTCCACCGTCTCCGGGCAAACCCTTTCGCACACGCACATGTAGTCATCGTCGCCGGGAACGTTGCCGTAGCACAACCCCACCTTGTATCCACGGTTGACGCACCAGCTCATGCACCGTTGATGGAGTTTAGGGTGCTCGCCGCAGAGGAGCTTCCCGGGCATCGGGACCTGGTACACATCGCATATCCTGCCTTCCACTGTGCATGTTCAGTGAGAAATTAGATCCGAGTTTCAACTGTGAGACCATTCCATGCATATCATACTTCCGATCTGGAGATACATGAGAACTATGTACTTTCGATGCTATTTTTCATGTGTAGTTTACTTACCAGCAAAGGACAAGAGGAGTGGCAGTATCAAGAGGACGGGCGCCATTGTTGCTGCCGCTCTAGCCTTGCAAGCCATGTCTGAAACTTTGAGATGCTCTAGTCGTCTTTTCTTTAAAATGATCTGGTATTGCAAGGACAGTGGCACGTAGCAATTTATAGGACATGATAGGTATGTTAATCGATCGTGTCATGGAAATTGATCACTAGGAATTGATGGCTTTTGATATGTATCTCAACACTATGGCAGATGACGTCGTTTGGTTGACATTAAAGAATGGCACAAAAGTAGCTGGAGACCGTGATATACACTACAGGAATGGCGCTCTACACCGACGGCTTTTTGTCGGGGCCATCGGCGTAGAGCCTGCGGATGCCAGCCCTCCGACTTGGCCGTCGGTGTAGAAAAAGCCCTCGACGTATCCAGGCTACGCCGACGGCCACCCTCGGCGTATAAAAAGCCCTCGACGTAGGCCTCTCTACGCCGACGGCATTGTGCTCGGCATAGATATTTGGTGCATGCCGACGGCATTGCCCTCGACATAGCTCTCTTTTGATCTATGGCTACTCACCGTTTTGATAATAACTTTTGCATTTGTAGTCGGATTTTGATATTTTTTAGCTCGTTTCGAAGAGGATAAGAAGATCTACAACAATGTTACCGAATTGGGTTTTTCAAATTATTTTTATAAATATCATTTTTCATTTTCTAAATGTCAAAAATGACTTTTTTATGAAGCAAGTACACAAAATATGATGCAAAATGGCACCCATCCAATTTTCACACAAATTAGTCCATATTTAAAGGATAATGCAAAAATATTATGAATTTTCTCCCTTTCTATGTAATTTCGCACATTTGACTTTATGCCGATATTTCGAAAGTAATTCAAATTTGAACTACAAGTGTGTGATAGTTCGCTCTGAAATTTTTCTAAAAAACATTTTAAGGTACACAAGTAGTGATTATTTCATAGAACCATCCATAGTTTTGGAAAAACCGACTTCTTTCAACGGATAGCCTTGTTGACCATTTTGACCATGTTTTCGAATAATTTAAAAAAAATAAATAAAATCTCAAAAAAAGAAATCCTTTGGCATGGAGTCCTCTTATGTGTACTAGTTGACAGGAAAAAATATAAACTTGATTTTTGTCAAACTTTACAAAAAATCAATTCACAAAAAGATCTATCATCTATAAACATATATGGATTTCAAGTGAAACGACCAATATATTACCATTTTCGTGGCATAGTTTGTGATAATGTTCCCATATTTGGCACATATGTGTATCTTGGTATGGGAAACAATGTTACCGAACTGAGTTTTTTCAAATTAGTTTATTTTTGTGAAGCAAGTACACAAAATATGATGTAAAATGGCACCCATCCAATTTTCACACAAATTAGTCCATATTTAAAGGATAATACAAAAATATTATGAATTTTCTCCCTTTCTACCTAATTTCGCACATTTAAATGACTTTATGCCGATTTTTGAAAAGTAATTCAAATTTGAACAACAAGTGTGTGATAGTTTGCTCTGAAATTTTTCGAAAAATCATTTTAAGGTACACAAGTAGTGATTATTTCATATAACCATCCATAGTTGTGGAAAAACCGACTTCTTTCAACGGATAGCCTTGTTGACCATTTTGACCATGTTTTCGAATAACTCAAAGAAAATAAAGAAAATCTCAAAAAAAAAATCCTTTGGCATGGAGTCCTCTTATGTGTACTAGTTGACAGGAAAAATTATAAACTTGATTTTTATCAAACTTTACAAAAAATCACTTCACAAAAAGGTCTATCATCTGTAAACATATATGGGTTTCAAGTCAAACGACCAATATATGACCATTTTCGTGGCATAGTTTGTGATAATGTTCCCATATTTGGCACATATGTGTATCTTGGTATGGGCAACAATGTTACCGAACTGAGTTTTTTCAAATTAGTTTTATAAATATCATTTTTTATTTTCTAAATGTTAAAAATGACTTTTTTTCTGAAGCAAGTACACAAAATATGATGCAAAATGGCACCCATCCATTTTCACACAAATTAGTCCATATTTAAAGGATAATATAAAATATTATGATTTTTCTCCATTTCTACCTAATTTCGCACATTTAAATGACTTTATGCCGATTTTTCGAAAGTAATTCAAATTTGAACTACAAGTGTGTGATAGTTTGCTCTGAAATTTTTCCAAAAATCATTTTAAGGTACACAAATAGTGATTATTTCATAGAACCATACATTGTTTTGGAAAACTCGACTTCTTTCAACGGATAGCCTTGTTGACCATTTTGACCATGATTTCGAATAACTCAAAGAAAATAAAGAAAATCTCAAAAAAAAGAAATCTTTTGGCATGGACTCGTCTTATGTGTACTAGTTGACAGGAAAAATTATAAACTTGATTTTTTTCAAACTTTACAAAAAATCACTTCACAAAAAGGTCTGTCATATATAAACATATATGGGTTTAAAGTCAACCGACCAAGATATGACCATTTTCGTGGAATAGTTTGTGATAATGTGCCCATATTTGGCACATATATGTATCTTGGTGTTGGGAATATGCCCTAGAGGCAATAATAAAATGGTTTATTAGCATATTCATGTTTATGATAATAGTTTATTCTCCATGCTATAATTATATTAATTGGAAACATAATACATGTGTGGAATATAAACAAACAGGTGTCCCTAGTAAGCCTCTACCGGACTAGTTCGTTAGTCAAGAGATGGTTAGAGTTTCCTAACCATGGATTTGTTATAGTCACTTGATAACTGAGTCATATCATTAGGAGTAATGATGTGATGGACAAGACCCAATAATAAAGAGTTGCAATTGATCGTGTCATACAGTTTTATTGCCAACACTTTTAGTATGCCAAGTATAGTTTCCTTAGACCATGAGATTGTGTCACTCCCGTTTACCGGAGGAATACTTTGTGGACATCAAACGTCACTTTGTAACTGGGTGATTATAAAGGTGGCTTTCAGGTATCTCCGATGGTATTTGTTGGGTGACATGAATCAAGATTGGGATTTGTCCTTCCTTGTGACGGAAAAGATATCTCTGGACCCTCTCGGTAATATAGCATCAGAAAGGTTGCAACCATGTAGTTAAGTGTTAATCACGGAGATCCTATATTATGGACGAGTAAAGAGAATTTGCCATGTAACGAGATAGAACTAGATATGGAGATATCGACGATCGAATCTTGGGCAAATTAAATATCATGAGACAAAGGGAATCGTTTACGAGATTAAGAATCTCCGGCATCGTGGTTCAATCGATAAGGAACTTCGTTGAATATGTAGGAGTCAATATGGGCATCCCGGTCCCGCTATTGATTATTGATATGATCATGTCTGCATGTTCTCGAACCCGTAGGGTCACACACTTAACGCTCCGATGTAGCTAGGGTTAGCGATGAGATATTTTGATGGTATGAACGAATGGTGATTCGGAGTCTCGGATGGGATCCCGGACATCACGAGGAGTTCCGGAGTGGTCCGGAGAATAAGATTCATATAAGGAAAGTGGTTTCCGGAGGTATCGAAAAGGTTCGGGAATTTTACGGTAGAGTACCGGAAAGTTCTAGAAGGTTCTAGAGGAGTCTAGAAGTGGGGCCCAAAGGTGTTTGGGGCCCACATGGAATAAAGGGGTGGTGGACTGGCCACATGGGCCAGCCGCACCATGCCCTAGCCAAAAGCCCAAGTGGGCTAAGGGCTAAGGGGCCCAAAAGGGGCAAACCCTAAGGGGTGCCTTGGGGAGCAAGGCTCCCCTTGGCCGCCGGCCCTAGGAGGGCTTTTTGGGGCGCACCCCCCTTGCCCCCTCCACCTATAAAAGGAGGAGGGGTGCGGCACACCTAGGAGTTGCCGATTGCAAACCCTAGCCGCACCCCTCTCTTCTCCCTCCACCTCCACCACTTGCGCCACCCCTCCCGGAGGGCTGCCGCGAGCTACACCTCCTCCCTTGCTGCACCACCCCTAGCCATAGGGCTGCTGCACCATGTCCTCCTTCCCCTCCTCTTGCTTGGCTTGGTGAAGCCATGCTCGTGGGGATCTACACCATCAAACGCCACCACAACTGTCGTGGTGCCGAGATCTATCTAGCCACGTCCTCCTCGCTTGCGGGATCAAGGAGTGGACGTCTACATCGAGCCGTACATGTGGATACCGCGGAGGCGCTGCTCGTGCGGTGCTCCATCGGATTGGATCGCGTGGATAATACATCTCCTCGCGACTAGATGCGTCTAGTTGCGGGGATCGACTAGCCAACCCCTGCACCGACAAAACGCTTTGAACGTTCTTCGAGGGTAAGAGATTAGATCTCATCTTCGCTACCACCGTCTAATAGATCTAGATCCTTGGGGTTTATTCCGCTTGCTGTGTAGGAATTTTTTTTGTTTTCTATGCTGCGACCCCTTCAGTGGTATCAGAGCCTAGATCTATTCGTAGATGTTGGTGCGATTAGAACACAAGTGTTGTGGGCGTTGATATTTTATGTTGCTACCTTCTCGCGTGCACTTTGCGTCTTTACGGTATTGTGAGATTGAAGCGGCCCGGACCAACCTTACTCGTCCACGCACGAGAGACCGGTTCCACGACAGACATGCAACTTGTATTGCATAAGTGGCTGGCGGGTGTCTGTTTCTCTTACTTTAGTGAAGATGCAATTTTCAATAGAAGGCCTTTCAAAAGGATGAGTAAATAAGCAACTACTATATCACCATTGTGGTTTTGCGTAGATTAGAACGGTTCTATCTCGTTGACCCAAGCCACGTAAAAATTGCATAAACAAAGTAGAAGATGTCTAACTTGTTTTGCAGAGGGGGTCATGTGATGTGGTATGGCCAATATGTGATTTATGATAATGTATGCAATGATCATATTTGTAATCTTTCACGACTTGCATGTCGATGAGTACGGCAACCGGCAGGAGCCATATGGTTGTCTTTTATTTTATGTGATCTGCGTGTCATTGAATCACCATGTAATTGCTTTACTTTATTGCTAAGAGTAGCATTAGTTGTAGTTGCAATAGTTGGTGGACAATCATGGTGATGGCGCCACAATGATGGAGATCATGCCGGTGATGGAGATCATACCGGTGCTTTGGAGATGGAGATCAAAGGCACAAGAAGAAAGGCCATATCATATCACAATTATGAATTGCATGTGATGTTAATCCTTTCATGCACCTTATTGTTATGCTTAGATGTGATCGCGACGGTAGCATGATAAGGTGATCTCTGAAAGAACAACTATGCCCGAGATGTCGCCTAGAGGGGGGGGGTGAATAGGCGATTAAAACTTTTTCTAATTAGGGGCTTGATAATTGCGGAATAAAACTATGTGTTTAAATAAACAAGCCAACAACCTAATATTCTAGGTTCACCTATGTGCACCAACAGCTTATGCTAAGCAATTCAAGCAACAAGATGATAGCAAGATATGAACTTCAAGCACGAAGGCTATCACAATGTAAATTGCATAAGTAAAGCTCGGGTATAGGAATAACCGAGGCACGCGGAATCGTGGATGTATTCCCGAGTTCCTCCTTGTTAAGGGAGTACGTCTTGTTGGAGGGGTGTGAGCTCGCCACAAGAGGCCTACTCAAGATGCCACAAAGGCCTCACCCTATTCTCCGATGAACCTCACCCAAGGGATTGGTTCACCTTCCACTATCGGAATCCTTCGGGGCGGATTTCGGAGCCCTTTTTACAACCTCCTTGGGGCACACACCCACAACTCAATTGGGGGCTCCCAAACTCGTGCCGAAGCTTCACAACCGAAGACTTTGCGGCACCTCCAAACCGTCTAGGGTACACAATGCACCCAAGAGGCACAAAGCTCTTGGGAACACAATGCACCCAAGAGTAACAAGCTTCTCAACGTCGATCCTCACGTATCACCATAGGGAGAGCAACCCGATGCAACTAATGCAAGAGGCAAGAACACACAAAGTGGTCAAGTACTTCACTCCGAAATCCAACCAAAGCAACTAATGCTATGGAGGGATTTGAGAGGAAGAGCAAAGGGAAGAAAACAAAGCAACCCTAAATCTAGATCCACTAGGTTCCCCTCACTTAGAGGAGAATTTGATTGGTGTAATGGTAGATCTAGATCTCCTCTCTTGTTTCCCTAAAGATGGGCAAAAATCATTGGAGGGAAGTGGAGGAATCAAGCTCTCAAAGATGTGCAACAATGGAGGAGAGAGAGAGCAAAAGGTTCACTAAGATGCATAGAACCGTTGGGGAAGAAGGGGCACTTAAAAGGTGCCCTAGGAAATCTGGCCGTTAGGCACAGAATCCCGCAGGAGCGGAAGTACCGGCCCAAGGGGCGGTACTACCGCCCCACGTGAAAACAGCCCCAACGGCTAGAAGAGAAAGCCCGCGAGGTCGGTAGTACCGGGAAACGGACCGGTAGTTCCGGTTTAGCGTTAGTACCAGTACTACTTCCGGTGCTACTTCCGTTAAGAGTCCAGTACCCAACTTTCGTAAGCGGCACTGGGTCCGGAAGTAACCCCGAAAGTTCCGGGCGGTAGTACCACTGGGAGCACCGGTACTTCCGGTTTAGCGGTAGTTCCGGTACTACTTCCGGTGGTACTTCCGTTTGAGTCCAGTACCCAACTTTCGTAAGCGGTACTGGGCTCCGGAAGTTCCGAGCGGTAGTACCGTCCGATTGGCCGGTACTTCCGGTAACTGAAAAATAGCAGAACCCTGAAACTGAATAACTTTTGCGTGGAAACTCCGAATCGAGTGGATCCAATTTTGTTGGAAAGAGGATGACAAGAGCTTACACAACAAAAAGTCAAAATATTGAAACAAGCAAGGGAGATTGTGCAAAGGGATGGAATGGTGAGACCTTTCCAAGCGGATGAACCGGCAAAATCTCCAACACGAAAACGCACAAGCTTTTCATCAAGACTCCGTTTTCTATGATCTTGGGCTTGTTTTGAAGTTAATCACAAGCCCTACAAGATCATGCATATACACATCATAGTCTATCATGTGAGGAGGAAAATATAAGGAGAGAGTTTGACCTCTCGTAGAAGGGACATACCGGTAAAACCTCCAATACCAAAAACGCAAGAAGATATTCATTAAATCCGTTTTTGGTGAACTAGAGCTTGGTATGGAGATGAACACAAGCTCTAAATTATCACATGGATAAAAGCCAAAAAGAACCAATAAATATGATTGCAAGGAAGCAAAGGTTTGTGCTCTCTACAACGATACGATCACGATATTCGGTCGAGAGCCCCTCTTAATAGTACGGCTATCTATCCTATAACCCGGTCTCTCCACTAACAACATGAGACCGGTAAAATAGAAACCCTATCAAGATCATACCTTTGCCTTGCGCTTGAACCACTTGAGGTCGATGAATACGATCTTCAACTCCTCAAGACGCACCACCTTTCTTCATTGCGCTTCGCTTGGTGAAGATTCACATGTGGCTTCCCCATACACCAAGATTGGAGAAGCACCTCTTCGGCATATCTTCACTTGGCCTTGAGTGTCGATCAACCCGCACTTAGCCTTGATCAACACAAATCTTTTCTTCCCTTGAGCTTGACTCCAACAAATGGAGATCAAGCAAAGCACCTTGACTCCAACACATGGAGACAAGCTAGCTTGGCCTTGATCAACAAATGATCTTGACACAAGCTAAAGGACAACCTACACATAGAGCTCAATGCAAATATTAGTCCATAGAGATTGTCATTAATTACCAAAACCATGCATGGGATCAACCATGCACTTTCAATCTCTCCCGTTAATATCAAGATGTGTTCTCCCCAAGTATGCACCGTTGCCAAAGTTCTTCGTTTCGAAGCACCACGTGATGATCGGGTGTGATAGATTCTACGTTCACATACAACGGGTGTAAGCCAGTTTACACACGCGGAAATACTACGGTTTCCTTGACGAGCCTAGCATGTACAGACATGGCCTCGGAACACAAGAACCGAAAGGTTAAACACGAGTCATATGGATGATATGATCAACATGGTGATGTTCACCATTGAAGCTACATCATCTCACGTGATGATTGGTTGTGGTGTAGTGGATTTGGATCGTGTGTCACTAAAACAACCTGAGAGATGTTGAGTTTAGTGGGAGTTCATGTAGTAATTTTGATTAAGATGAACTAAAATTATCATAAACAAAAGTCCTTAGATGTCTTTGCAAAAATCCTTGTAGATCATGGTCGACTACGGTAGTCGGTTCGTTGCTGAAAGACTGCGTCTCGATGGGTCAAATTTGTTGAGTAGTACCTGCGTCTTAAAGAAGTCCTACACACCAATGCTGAGCTCTACGTGTTAGATGAACCATTAGAAGAATACCCAAATATTTCTGCAAGCGATGAAAAGTACATGGAGTGGTTTTGAACCACCTACTTGAAAGTCAAGTGGATGATGAGCACCTTCATGAATTCTGACCTAAGTAGACAATTCAAGAACTTGATTGCAATGGAGATTGTTGATGAGCTGAAAAATAGTTTTTTCAGCGCAAGTTAGAATTGTAAGGTTCGAATGTCTGAACGGTTTTCTTTCACTCAATATGGAAGAGAACACTTGCTTGGAACAACACCTGAGGATAATGCATGAGATACATCATCGTCTAGTGCTTGTTTGGAACCACGAGATGAATGACGGTTTCGCGATAGATGGGGTGATACGCTAGCTTCTCCCCAGCTTCAAGAATTATGCCGGAGACTATGTCATGGGAAGGGATTTGATCACTTTCTATGAGTTTGTGTCTTGGCTGCGTCATGTCAAAGTGGAACCCATAGCAAGAGAAGTTGACAATGAAGAAAGTATATAGTGATATACAAGTTATAAGTGTTTAAGTCCAAATTGCAATTGTGGCGGTTTCAATAAGTATTTGATACTCATTCTGTTTTATGAAAACAGAACCTGCTGCTTGAGATTTGCATAAAGGATATGGGAAGACGTTGCGGAATGGTGGCAATCAAGGAGTTGATGCTGGCAACGATCTGTCTCTACATTTATCGTTTGGATTAGAGGATTTGAATAAGTCTTTGTAATCGAATTAAGTGTGATTTTAATTAGTGTGTCTTGCTTATGTGAGACGGTTATTCATGTTGAAGACAATGGTTGTTCTATTTTCACGAGTAATCCTTTTTGGAAATCGCAAGTTTTCGATTATAAGTGTATTATTCTTATTATAATCTAGACGATACATTGGTTGAACATTTATAAAATATGTGACATACTAAAATATCCAAAACTTAATAATGACAATTGTTTTAGTCGTGCTAAATATTGAATAAACATTTTGATGTTTTATCAATGCGCCTTATTGTAAGGAGTATGACTAAAATGCCACCCTTTGGAAGTGTGTCATGAGTTGCCGAAGATAAACACAAGTGTTGGTTGTATTTTCAGCAAATGTTAGATGCCATTATTTTGTACTCCATCATAAATGATTAAATATGTGTATTTATTCGAGTTATGATATTTGATTAGATCAAATAAAATTCTGGAGTTTAGGATATTAAGTTAAACAAGAAAATTGAGTCTTTATGATTTGATCAAAAGAGACAAAATATTTGAGTTATATGTTAGTATGCGGACTTGTGAGAAGTGTTATCACAAATTACAATGTTTAGAATATTTCAAAGGCGTTTGATATGTCCTAAGATATTGTAATCACACACTATTTGATATTGTGTGGTCTCAAAGAAGGGTTTTACTTCGGGGTTTAATAATAGCATTTAGATTTATTTGATAAACACTCTGTTTTTAGAAATAAGGGTCTATTTAATGATTCGCAAAAACGATTCCATATGAGTTATGAGAAGTCGTGGTAATTATGAGATAATTAGAGACTATTGCGAATAATGTTGTAGTATATTCATAAGTATGTAGCGGACCTGCACTTAAAAATAGGCAAGATCCCTGTGTATAGTGCTAGTCCCTGGATCGAATCACTAGCACACACAGTTTACGATGAATACCTTAACATTGTATCAATTTATTACACGAATGATCCAGAATTTACAACTGTCCATTACAACTTGCATAGCTCAAGGCTAGCCTTTTACAAAGATCAGCACAGCGGAAATAAAATTAGCAATGAGTCTCCATCATCTTCATGTGCCACAGGCGAACATGTTGGTTACAGACTCGAAACCCTTAACGAAACCTCACTCTTGTCAGAATAACCTGATAAAAAGAATTCAACAAGGTGGGTCAGAACCATATGAAATGGAACTGGCAAGTGACACTATGTGGACACTTAGTGGAATAACTCTATAACCTGTATGCATATTTGGCTGGTGGAGTTTCAAGGCTATTTTGCATAAAGCCAATTTTGCCTAACACTTTTGTAAAATCTTTTCCTTAAAAATCGAGACATGTATGGTATGACAACCACAATCTCATCTACCCATGTTTACCCCTCAATTTTTTACTTAGAGAAGTTTGAATGTTGGGAGCCTCCGTTGAATCCTTGATCAGCTGCTTGAATTGTCCGTAACCGGGGACACAGCTAAGTACTTAGTTTTTAACTCTGCAGAGGTTGTGCACTTTCACCATTAGACCCAACAAACCCAAACTATCCTCAAGCACTCAATTTGTGTTAAGGAAAAGGAGAGAGTTGAGACGAGACTTTTCAGAAGCATTTTCTCCTTCCCTGACTGGCTTGACCCGTTCCACCTACCTCCTCTACATCTGCTTGTCAAGCCGGGAGGAGTCCACGCAACTTAATCCATCTAGCCAGAGCCCATATGACTAATGGCTGCACGGGAAGCAACTTCGCTTAGAGAAAACTTTGGTCCCTTTGTTCCTGGGTGGCAATCCACAAGTGAATATCCCATCGGTAAAACCCCTAGGGACAACACTCAACTCATACAACCATTCAAGCCCAAATCCACCCAGGTGATAAATTAACTTAGTAGAATTAAGCTTTTCAATAAAACACTTTTGCATAGCATCAATATATCTACTAAGTTATCAATAGGATTCTAGACACAACTAGTGTAAAGGAGATAGTAGTTTTAGCATAGCAATACTATCCAACACATGCATAAAGAAATACACTAAGTCATGCTTAGAAAATACTTAGGAAATTTATGAAGTGTGCCACTTGCCTTGGCAAACAGGAGCAGTAGATGCAGTTGCAAGCACTTTCGTCTCTCTCCGGAATTTCTAACAAGTCAAACAAACCACAAATAAACACACAATCATAAATGCAACACTTTAGAAAAATACGACATGCATGAGATGCAGAATGATACAAGAAAAGGAAATACATAACATGACAAAATCCCATTTGACTAAGGCAAGGCCAGGGTTGAGTAAAATTTGATAAAACAACAACTTGAAGAGTTGTAGGGCTATTCTTAAGTTTTCACAAGTTTGGTCTTCAATAACCTTCACTTCCTTTGCAGCTTCATTTGATCTTCAATGGTCTTCATTGATCTATGTCCAAGGTGAGGGATAGAAAGTAGAAAGAAGAAAACATAGAAAGAATGGAGTAGTTGGTCTTCCAAGCATCTTCAACTTCTTTGTAACTTTCTCCTTGGTGTGTTGACTCCATTGAAAAGTTGTGGACTTGATGGTTTTGCAGCCTTGATTGTTGGCATCAACAAGGTTGGTCTTCGAATATAACTTAGTCACCATGAAGTCTAAGAGAAGGAAGAAAGAAAAGAAAGACTAAAAAAAATGTAGGGGGGGTTGGTCTTCAGGAACTTCCTCTGGATTTCTTCTAAGTACTTTTACTTCTTGGAGATGCTTCTGGAGTCTTGTTTCCTTGGCTAAGTCATTCATGAGTTCTTCGTTGTTTCCACTAATTTTTAACTTAGTGGTTTTGACTAGAGGGTTCAAAAGAGCTAACATGCATCCTCAAAATTTCTAAGGAGGAAGTCATGTAAGAAGTACAAAATAATACTAAGGACTTTAAAACGCATGCCATGCTTATGAAAATGCTCTAAGTAATGCAAGCAAGAAAGATAATCCAAAATAACTAAGGACCAATGGTCAAACAACAAGTCACAAATAATTTCTAAGGAAAGGTTAACAACATAAGAGGAGCTAAAATTTTCTAAGGAAAAGTGTTTGTCAAAAATACTTATCAAATATTTTCTAAGGAAGAAATAGTTTTGTTTTGAGAGACAAAAATATTTCTAAGTACTTTTAGTACTAAAGTCTTCAAAATTCTACTAAGTTATTTTATAACTCGAATATAAAAATAATTTTTAGTACATTTTATTTATTAAAATAACACCTAAAAGCATTTAATCAATATTTACTCAAAAATCAAAGAAAATAATTTTACAAAAATAATGGAGTAGTCCTACGGCCAATACTTAGGCATACTAAACTATAGCAAAAGAGTTTGCTCAAAAATCTATTTTTAAACTCAAGTTATAGTCAAAATACTATTTAAACCACTTTTGAAAAACAACTAATTTAATTTCGACAAAACCTAAAAAATAACTATGCTAAAAGTTTCTACAAGTCCTAAGCTTTCCAAAAATATTTTATTTGTAAAATTTGGCCAAACCAATAAAAAGATATGATAAATCTAAGTTACAGGGGCTTTTCTACAAAACTATCAATTCGGAATAAATCCGGAAAAAGGCTGGCCACGTGGCTGCATGCGATTGGCTGGATCGGATCTGACTGTGTGCTGACTGGGCGGTGACGTGGGCGCTGACTGGGCCGTACCGATTCGTTTTTTTTTATTGGATCTAATCGTAGCCTTTGCTTTTAGATCCAAGGGTCCAGGATCTAGGGTTTTACCAGCGGCGGCATGATGGTCGTCGGAGGCAGAGGACGCGGCGGCGGGCGGCTCGGGCGTCGAGGGCGAAGGCGCTCCGGTGGTTCCTGGCCCTGGTGAAGACGACGACGGCGTTCAGCACGTGACGGCGAAGTGGATGGCGAGGGCGGGTGGTCGGTTGCGTCCTGGAGCGGCGGCTAGGTCCGACCGGAGGAGCTAGGAGCGGCGGCGGGCTCCGGTCGAAGACGGAGACGACGATGCAGCTGCGCAAAAATTCGGGGAAGATGTCAGCGGGGAGCGTAAGGGAGAGAGGAAGAGGATGGTGTGGGAGAGAGGACGCGGGGCTCACTGTGGCGGCCGGAATCGGGGAAAAACGGCGGCGGCAGAGGCGAACAACGGCGAGCAAAATCGGCGGCCTGGCGGCACCTCGGGCTAGGGTTTTTGGGGCGAGACTGGAGGAGATCGTGGGCTTTAAGTAGACGCGAACGGGAGCAACAAATCCCGTTTAAATCGGGCGGATTTCGATCCGGAGTTCGGATTCGATACGGGAGGGGATTTCTTGCGCTGGAGGTTGCAGGTTGCTGACATCACGGCTTGCTTCATCAAGGGTCCCGCCTGTCGGCGACAGAGGAAGAAGAGAAAGGAGAGAGAGGCCGGGCTGCGGGGTGCTGGGCTGGTCCTGGGCCGGTGTTGGGCTGGCTCGGCCGTTTTTTTTTTTGACAAACCTTTTTCCTTTTTCTTTTCTCTGTTTTTAAAACAGATTTGGTAAAACCTTTTAAAAAAAAATTTATAAAAATACTTTTCAGAGAGCATTTCAAATATAGAATATTTTGGCACTTGTCTTGCCATCAAATAAAATCAAAATATTTGAAATATTGACTAGGGTTACTTTGCACCCTTTATGTCACTTAACAAAATATATTTTTAATTTTGAAATCTTTTACTATTTCAAGCAATTTAAATGCAACAAACACATGATGCTTATGAATGCCATGCATGATTTTGAGTTTTGAAACTTAAACAACAAAAAGTTTTTGATCCCTCTGAATTTTCAAAAATTTGAAAATCTTGGGATGTTACAAAGTATGACTATGAATGTGATTCCACAATATGAGACTAAAAGAGGCAAACCAATTTGTTGGTTGTGCTAAGTGTTTTAGTGGTTTATCGTGAAAAGGTTTCATTGATAAAAGAATTGATGGAATAAATCGAAAAGCTGAAATCTTGCTTGTTTATGTATCAAGTGGCACATATGTAAAGTGCTATGTTGGTTAAAACTTGACACATAAAGAAATTAATGATGGTGATCATTGAATTTCGGTTTAGCTTGTCAAAAGGAGTAGGATTCAAGAATATTAAAGTTTTGTCAGGTTACAAAATAATATTCATGATTTACTTGTCATGTTTTAGAAACAAGACATACCAACGAAACTACAAAGAAGAAATAGAAGCCTTAAATACGAAAGTGACTAAGAGTCATCCTATGTTAAGTTTAAATCACAAAGTAATTGTTGCTTGATTTTGTGAAAGTGATGTTTCACATATTTATTCCTCAAAAGGGGTTTTGTAGGGAATAAATAAAACTTAAAGCTAGTAAAGTACTAGCGTTTCGTATAAAGAGTTCTCGATATTAATAGTTAATTAAGAATTTTGGAGGTGTCCAAAATATCGAGAAAATACACGAGTGTGATCTAATTAAGATATGTGGCGACATATGTTAAGTTAGAGCAGAAACTATTTTCCATGATCAAAATATGTGGTGACATATGTTTGAGTGGGAGCTAGTTAAATCATGGTCAAATATAGAGATAACATATTTCTGAGTGGGAGCCAAAGTGGTTTCACAATTTAATATGTGTATGGTGTATATTTGAGTGGGAGTTTACAACATCTTGTTTGTGTGAAATGGAGATTTCATAAATGTTGTAAATAAGTCAGGAACCAACGTATAACTTGTGAAGTTAGAAATTGAACGTCAAATATCTATGGAGATAGATGTATCTATGGTGGATAGATATGTTTGATAAACATTATGTCAGGATGTTTAACCTAAGTAAGATTTTGAAGGAGTTCAAAATGGAACAAGTGAAGAAAGGTTCATTTGCTTGTGAGAAATAGGTGAAACATTGAGTTGATAACTCAGTACAAAATTGATGGTTGGAGGATATGTTAGAATTCACTATGAATTGTTCATAGGTCTAAACATATAAGAACCATGTGTTTGTATTTGACGATATGTGACCCAAGTTCTTGGTTAGAAGAACATGTTAAATGAGGAGTCATTTTTCATGGAGTTGAGATAATAGAATCTAGAGATTGGTGGACTTGATTGAAGTCATAAAACCAAACTAGATTGGGGATCTCATAATAGCAGAAGCGCAACGAAAGCGTGATTGAAAATATCGAAGTGACATGATTGCACTGTCGATTTGTGAGTCTACAACATATAGGAGTATATGATTAATTCAAGGATTAAAAGATATAATATTTTGGTTTGAGAAATTTTATTTCAAGACTGAGTGAGTTCCGGGTGCACATGCTATGTGAAAGTCCTCTTGACTGATCATACGTCATGTAGGCATGGAAGGGAAACGAAAATCTCACTCTATAACCAAATATATTATATTCGTCATATGATGATGAAATTATCATGTGATGATAAGAGGTTTATCATGTGATGATAAAGTAATGTCAAATTAGGTGACATTGACGTTTTGCAAAGAACATAAAGAACTGTATAGTACAGAACACGGACAGAACCTCTTCCACGAGCAAACATGATCAGCACTGAGACTCCATGAGTGTTACACACCATGAGTGTTGGATCGAGAAAATGTAAACTAGATTATTGACTCTAGTGCAAGTGGGAGACTGTTGGGAATATGCCCTAGAGGCAATAATAAAATGGTTTATTAGCATATTCATGTTTATGATAATAGTTTATTCTCCATGCTATAATTGTATTAATTGGAAACATAATACATGTGTGGAATATAAACAAACAGGTGTCCCTAGTAAGCCTCTACCGGAATAGTTCTTTAGTCAAGAGATGGTTAGAGTTTCCTAACCATGGATTTGTTATAGTCACTTGATAACGGAGTCATATCATTAGGAGTAATGATGTGATGGACAAGACCCAATAATAAAGAGTTGCAATTGATCGTGTCATACAGTTTTATTGCCAACACTTTTAGTATGCCAAGTATATAGTTTCCTTAGACCATGAGATTGTGTCACTCCCGTTTACCGGAGGAATACTTTGTGGACATCAAACGTCACTTCGTAACTGGGTGATTATAAAGGTGGCTTTCAGGTATCTCCGATGGTATTTGTTGGGTGACATGAATCAAGATTGGGATTTGTCCTTCCTTGTGACGGAAAAGATATCTCTGGGCCCTCTCGGTAATATAGCATCAGAAAGGTTGCAACCATGTGGTTAAGTGTTAATCACGGAGATCCTATATTATGGACGAGTAAAGAGAATTTGCCAGGTAACGAGATAGAACTAGATATGGAGATATCGACGATCGAATCTCGGGCAAATTAAATATCATGAGACAAAGGGAATCGTTTACGAGATTAAGAATCTCCGGCATCGTGGTTCAATCGATAAGGAACTTCGTTGAATATGTAGGAGTCAATATGGGCATCCCGGTCCCGCTATTGATTATTGATATGATCATGTCTGCATGTTCTCGAACCCGTAGGGTCACACACTTAACGCTCCGATGTAGCTAGGGTTAGCGATGAGATATTTTGATGGTATGAACGAATGGTGATTCGGAGTCTCGGATGGGATCCCGGACATCACGAGGAGTTCAGGAGTGGTCCGGAGAATAAGATTCATATAAGGAAAGTGGTTTCCGGAGGTATCGAAAAGGTTCGGGAATTTTACGGTAGAGTACCGGAAAGTTCTAGAAGGTTCTAGAGGAGTCTAGAAGTGGGGCCCAAAGGTGTTTGGGGCCCACATGGAATAAAGGGGTGGTGGACTGGCCACATGGGCCAGCCGCACCATGCCCTAGCCAAAAGCCCAAGTGGGCTAAGGGCTAAGGGGCCCAAAAGGGGCAAACCCTAAGGGGTGCCTTGGGGAGCAAGGCTCCCCTTGGCCGCCGGCCCTAGGAGGGCTTTTTGGGGCGCACCCCCCTTGCCCCCTCCACCTATAAAAGGAGGAGGGGTGCGGCACACCTAGGAGTTGCCGATTGCAAACCCTAGCCGCACCCCTCTCTTCTCCCTCCACCTCCACCACTTGCGCCACCCCTCCCGGAGGGCTGCCGCGAGCTACACCTCCTCCCTTGCTGCACCACCCCTAGCCATAGGGCTGCTGCACCATGTCCTCCTTCCCCTCCTCTTGCTTGGCTTGGTGAAGCCATGCTCGTGGGGATCTACACCATCAAACGCCACCACAACCGTCGTGGTGCCGAGATCTATCTAGTCACATCCTCCTCGCTTGCGGGATCAAGGAGTGGACGTCTACATCGAGCCGTACATGTGGATACCGTGGAGGCGCTGCTCATGCGGTGCTCCATCGGATTGGATCGCGTGGATAATACATCTCCTCGCGACTAGATGCGTCTAGTTGCGGGATCGACTAGCCAACCCCTGCACCGACAAAACGCTTTGAACGTTCTTCGAGGGTAAGAGATTAGATCTCATCTTCGCTACCACCGTCTAATAGATCTAGATCCTTGGGGTTTATTCCGCTTGTTGCGTAGGAAATTTTTTTGTTTTCTATGCTGCGATCCCTTCACTTGGTATGTGCAACAATGTTACCGAACTAAGGTTTTTCAAATTAGTTTTATAAATATCATTTTTCATTTTCTAAATGTCAAAAACGACCTTTTTTGTGAAGCAAGTACACAAAATATGATGCAAAAGATGATATGGATGTCATATTTGAATTCCTCTCATTTTTCTAATCGACTTAGACATTTTATTTGTCAAATTTCGATTTACGGATTTAAAGATATGAATTATTCCATATTGAATGTAAATAGGAAAAAATAAAGTAAAATTCATTTTATTGTTATTTATTCAAAAAATATTATTACATAATCATTGTTATTTATTCAAATAGATTTTTTAAATTTAAAGTTTAAAAAAGTGTAACATCATGACCCAGGAGTTAATATGATTGATACAATAATAATATCAGTAAGTTCTAACATCTCATTGGTAGCTAATGTAATATTTTGACCTGAGATTAAGTGTGTGTCTAAATAAGAAATTTCAAAAAAGAATTAAAAAAGATTAAAAAATAAAAAAGTTATTTAAAAAAATTTAAAAATTGGAAAAAAAATATGCGACGACAAATATGTCTATGCCGAAGCCATATTACGCCGACGGACGTACGCCGAGGGCAGCCGTCGGCGTAGCTTGTGCCGACGGCCTTTCTTCCTATGCCGACGGCTTAAAGCCGTCGGCGTACCGCCTGTTTGCCGTAGTGATATGCATATCTTTAATTTAATATGATCGGCAGCTTTAGGCATGAACACTGCCTGGGCTTATTCCCTTCCTAACAAATTTATGGAGGACTCCATTTGTGCCAAAATACATGTTTTTTTACGATTTGTGTCGATTAATATATTTCACGTTCATGCAAAATAAAAGATTTGTATGTACGACTATCCATGGAGAAAGATCAATATTGACAACATAAATTTGGTATTACCAATTCATAATTGATTCTATAAAAAACATAATGCTCAAACAAATTGACCATCACTACTAGGGAAAAGGCTATAGGAGACATCCTTATAGGAGGCGCATATGGCAATATGCGCCTCTACTAAATTACCCGAGGCGCACTGTTTGGCCATGCGCCTCCAACTATCAAATAGCTGAGGCGCATACTAGGGCCATGCGCCTCCCCTATTCCATGTACGGATGAATCTGGCGGCCCCAGGTTATGCGAGGCGCATTTCCGCAATATGCGCCTCTAATATCCGAGGCGCATATGATTGAAATGCGTCTCCCATAACCCTAGTGGGCCCGGGTGGGGGTGGGTGGTGGTCGGTGGTATCTTATCCGAGGCGCATACTGAATATGCGCCTCCAGTATCTCACATATCCGAGGCGCAAATTGGCAGCATGCGCCTCGGATAAGTCGCGCCACCTTTTTGCTACCTTTTGGCACATGGAGCCACCTACCACCCCACTCACTTGTCTCACTTATTCCTTCTCCACCAAACAGATCTGGTCGACCCCCTCCACCTCCCCACCTCATTTCCCCCATTGATTCACCATAGAAGCTTGCTCAACCTCCATTGGTTGACACTCATATGTAAGTGAAGTCTCTTGCTCCTCTAGATCTACAACATGTGCCTTTGTTTTCTCGTCCGGATCTCTTGTGCAAGTCGTCGTTGGAGGAAGCGTGAAGGCGTTGCTTGCATGTATGCGTGTTGTCGGCCAAACCGACTATATGATTGTGTTGTGGTGCTTCTTCTTGTGCAGGGATTTCATTTGAGATGCCAATGTTTCACTGGAAAGTCAATTCATTTCTTTTCCGGCGAATTCCTGGCACTCGCGGATGTCCTCTTTTTAGGGGAGGTCATGCCGAATTTTTCCGGCGATCCATGTCCATATATGCTCTAATTACCCTCTTGCTCTTCGTACCGTGTGCAGGCGACCATGGTCCGACCACTGATCAGCAAAGAGCTCGTGGATAGGTGGATGAGATGCGCGAGGGCCGACATGGCACGCGCAAACAAGATGGAGATAAGATGTCCGTGTCGCGATTGCAAGCTAAAGTATCTGATACAGCACGATTCCGGAATGCTGGAGTCGCACCTCCTCCGACGTAATTTCATGGATGGCTACACTCGGTGGATACGTGATGACGAAGATGATGATGAGGATGTCAATCATGGTGGTGATCAAGATGCCGGTCATGATCATGAAGATCAAGATGCCGGTCATGATCATGAAGATCAAGATGCCGGCGGCGGGGCAGGTGATGATGATCATGAAGATGATCAGGGTGGAGCCGGGCATGGACACGAAGATGATGAAGGTGGTGATTCGAGCTGGCTGCAAGACCCTCATTATCAAGATCTGCTTCTCAAGGAGACGAGTAACGCCAGAGCCGCTGCTAGAGAGAGAGCTAAGCTGGAGCAAATGAGAAAAGACGCGGTCGCTCCATTGTTTGAAGGATGCAATGACGGGCATACCCGTCTGAAGGTAACGCTCAGGGCTCTAGAGATTAAGGCGAAACACAAAATGACCGACGAATGCTTTGACGAAAACATTGAATTCGTGCATGATCTTCTTCCCAAGAAGGGTAACACATGTCCGACTAGTATCGCTGAGGCCAAGAAAATCGCGTGCCCTCTCAATCTACCGGTCGAGAAATACCACGTCTGCATAAATGATTGCATCATCTACCGGGGCGAGGATGCGGAGAAGACCATGTGTCCGGTGTGCAAGACATCTCGATACAAGAGAGGGACCAAGAAAGCTCCTAGAAAGGTGGTGTGGTACTTTCCCCTAACTTCCCGCCTGCAGCGGTATTTCGCGGACCCTAAGGAAGCACGGCTCATGCGCTGGCACGCGGAAAGAAAGAGGCCGGAAGACGATGATCCGGATAAGGAGGAGATGCTGAGGCACCATTCGGATGCTTGCCAGTGGAAGGCGTTGGACCTCCAATATCACAAGCATTTCGGTAAAGAGTCAAGGAACCTAAGGCTGGGCGTGAGCACCGACGGACTCAATCCGTTCGGAAGCCAGAGCAGCACACACAACACCTGGCCCGTGTTTGTATGGATATACAACCTCCCACCCTGGCTGTGCATGAAGAAGAAGTACGTAACCATGAGTATGCTGATTCAAGGGCCAAAACAACCCGGTACAGACATCAATCTGTATCTCACGCTGTTGAAAGAGGAGTTGTCCATGTTATGGGAAGAAGGAGCCCGTACGTGGGACGCCTCGAGACAGGACTACTTCAACATGAAAGCGGCGGTGACCACGACGGTGCAAGACTATCCCGGTTACGGATACTTCTCGGGGCAGGTGGTCCAAGGATTCTATGGGTGCGTTAGGTGCAAGGACAATACATCGTACACCCAGCTGCAGAAAGATCTCGGGTCCGGGAAAACCGTGCACCTTTCGGCTCGGAGGTGGCTTCCCATGGATCACCCATGGAGAACGCTATCACATCTGTTCGATGGGAAGGTCGAGCCCCGAGGAAAACCGGACCAGAAGAGCGGCGCGGTAATCGCCGAGCTGCTGAATAACTGGAAGGAGTGCCCTGCGTCGGGAAAGACCCAGAAGAAGCCAGAGCCGCTGTTGAAGGTATGGAAGGCGAGGTCTGTCTTCTGGGACTTGCCATACTGGAAGATTCTCCGCGTGCCTCATAGCCTTGATCTCATGCATATCACGAAGAACGTGGGCGAGAGTCTGCTTGCCACTATCCTTAACACCAACAAGACTAAAGATGGGCCGAAGGCAAGGAACGACTTGAAGCATATGGGCATCAGTGTTGAACTTCAACCACCACATAGCGATGACGAGGAGGAGGAGGAGACGGAAACGCAGAATAGCTGTTGTCGTCGCAAGGACAAGAAGGGCGAGGTCAAGCTAAAGGCCGCGTGCTTCACTCTGAGTAAGAAGGAGGCCATACAGTTTATGAAGTGCCTCCTCGGAGTCAAATTTCCGAACGGCTTCGCGGGGAAGATAAGCAGATGGCTAGACGAGGTGAAGCAGCGCTTCAGCGGGATGAAGTCTCACGACGTCGTTGTGCTGATGACGCAGGTACTCCCGGTCGCGATCCGAGGTATAATGGACAAGCACGTCCGTGAAACTCTATTTGGCCTCTGCAACTTTTTCGACGTCATCTCTCGGAAGTCGATAGGCATTAGGCAGCTCACGAGGCTACAGGAGGAGATCGTGGTGATAGTATGCGAGCTCGAGATGTACTTCCCCCCCGCATTCTTCGACGTCATGGTTCATCTGCTTCTCCATGTCGTGGAGGATATCGTCCAGCTCGGTCCTCCGTTTCTGCGAAGCATGATGCCGTTCGAAAGGCTGAACGGACACATCAAGGGATACGTTAAAAACAGGTCCCGTCCAGATGGAAGCATAGCAAACGGCTTCCTGGCCGAAGAGTGCATCTCTTTCTGCTCGAACTTTCTACAGTCCGAGACCCCTGTTGGTCTGCCAACCAACAAGCACTTCGGGAGGCTCGCTGGATTGGGTCACCAGGAGGGTCGGCACCCAATGCATGTCGACTTCGAGGGCCGAACAAAGGACTTTGAAAGAGCAAACCTCGTCGCGCTGCAGCACCTGGAGGTGGTCGATCCATACATAAATGAGCGCAAAGAGTTTATCAAGAAGATTTACGCCGACCGGGGGCGCCAGGTCCCGACGGAGGCCGTTGTTATGAAGGAGTACAACTCCGGTTTCACGAGGTGGTTCAGGAATAGGGTCTTTGCTAATCCGCCGCATGGCGAGTACTCGGAGGAAGATAAACTCATATTCGCCTTGGCACAGGGCGCCGCGCACAACCTGATGACCTATCAGGCATACGATATCAACGGATACACGTTCTACACCGAGGACAAGGACAATAACTGCGATTACCAAAACTCAGGGGTAACGGGGATATTCTACACCGGAGATGTCCCGGAAAGATACTACGGAAGGATCGAGGAGATTTGGGAGCTCGACTACGTTACGGAAAAGGTGCCAATGTTCCGTGTCAGGTGGGCCAAGAGCGTCGAGAAAGAAGGCCGGTATTTCACCACCATGGTTATACCGCCAAAGTCAAAGACCACCAGCGCGAACGCACCCGCGAGAAATGAGCCTTGGGTTATGGCTAGCCAAGTCGACCAATGCTGGTTCATCACAGACCCGTCAAAGCCTAGCCGGGTGGTCGTCAGGAGAGGCAAAAGACACATCATCGGAATGGATGGAGTCGCCAACGAGCAAGACTTTGACCAGAACGGCGACCCGAAGATGGAAGACGGATACGGCAACCAAACACCGTACACCACAACCGCACCTAAGAAAGGAGTGCTCCCGTACAAGAGAAGTAGCGAAGACGTCCCGGACCTAACCTATGCAACCGCGACAAAGAGGGGCAAGAAGAAGATGGCCGTCAAGAAACGCTAACGCGCTAGTTCCGACCATATTGTCAAGATCTAACCATTCATAAGTGTCACTTTTTGTATGTTATAATATTGCATTGAATATTATGTATCGAGATACACATTCATAATTGTCACTTGCATTGTATTGTTTTGACAATATTTGAATATTTAAAATATATTTAATATATTTTATAGTCTATATTTGTTTGGACAAAGTTTTTACATTGTATTGTTTTGACAATATTTGAATATTTAAAATATATTCAGTATATTTTATAGTCTATATTTGTTTGGACAAAGTTTTTACACTAAATCTGGCCTTTACAAAAAAGAATAAAAAAATTGGGCCTACCAGGAGTCGAACCTGGGTGGCCAGGGGTACAGCATAGAACGCTAACCAGTGAGCTAGTGAGTGTTTAGTGACAAGATCTGAACCGCGTGCTATTTGAGTAGTAGCCACAACTATGCGAGGCGCATTTAGTCAATATGCGCCTCGGGTAATATTAAGCGAGGCGCATTTAGCCAATATGCGCCTCGGGTAATATTAAGCGAGGCGCATTTTGCAATATGCGCCTCGGCTATTCGCTGTACTATTCCCCTTCCTTCTTTTTCCTCGATCCATCTCACACTCTCTCACTCACTGCTCTCCCGATCCGCCCTCGCCAAGGTCCTCGCCGCCGCCCGCCCGTCCGTGGAGCCGCCGCCCGCCCGTGGAGAAGGAGCCGCCGCCGCCCGCGGAGAAGGAGCCGTCGCCGCCCGCCCATCCGTGGAGCCGCCGCCCGCCCGTGGAGAAGGAGCCGCCGCCGCCCGCGGAGAAGGAGCCGTCGCCGCCGCCGCCTCCCGATCCGCCCTCGCCAAGGTCCTCGCCGCCGCAGGAGGTACTCTCCCTCCCACCTCTGTCTCCCCCACTCGCTCCCCCACTCGCTTGTAGTTCCCTGTACAAATAAACCACTGGACACAACACTAAACACAACATTCACTACTACTTCAGTTCCCAGTATGTCGAATTGTCGATAAGTAGATAGATATTTGTATGCAAGTCTACTTGAATTTCCAGTTTCCTGTTTGATTGTAGAGATGTAGGACCATCCTTTTACTGTTATAATATTCGGATATTGAGTTATGCAACTATGAGTAGTCAGTGATTTTTCCTGCCATGTTGCCTTTGGTGTTGTGCTGATACAAGCTAGAGGACAAAATAACGTAGCTGTTTGGAATTGGCCATAGACGGCATAATTAGGCAGCATACCAGAGAACTCCATGGTAAATGTGTAGTTGGTGCTGTATGTTTTATTGGCTGCTCTAGTATATATGCTGCTGTGATTAGGCCTTACGAGTTGGTTAACCAAGTAAAAGCTTTGATGATCAGGCCCTAACATTGTCTAGAGAATTTGCGAAACAATTAAATTGTCAGAGCTTTTCTGAGAGCCAAGAGGTATCGGGCACCCAAACCTCCCTGTGGTGTTTTGGACAGGATAACCCTCAGTTATGCTCTAGAAACTTATCTGCAAACCTGCCCAAATGAAAGAGAGAATTTCATTGTGCTATGCCTCCAACATTGTAGGTCCAGATCTAACCGTGTTGTTCTGTGGATACTTTCTGCTATTTCTTGGTTCATTCAGACAGCTAGAAATGAAATGATTTTGAGAGGAAGATTCTGCTCCTCTCCTACCCATCATATCACCTTATGAAGCTTTGTCTCTTATGGTGCAACATGGGGGCGATTGTCGACCTCTCACTAAGCTTTGCGTGCAGTTGTTTGGTGCTACAATGATATAATCAAATGGTTTCAAGACGATGGATCTGTTTAATAAACCACTAGATATTTATAGAATGTGTTCTTTTTTAGCTGCAAATAATATTTTCATGGTGAAATTGTGATGTACCATAGTTGTGCCAGCTCTGAATCTTCAAAGAATATATTCCATTTGCTGTGAATTTCTCAAACTGTACATGGTCATGAATTTTGATGTTGTCTTGAGTCAGATTACTGGCTGTGTATGTTGTCCAGCCAGCAGTTGCTGGCTGTGTTTGTGCCTTTTTAGGCCATTTTGTGTAGGTTTTTCTTTTTGAGTTGCCAATGTTTCGCCGGGATGTTGATTCATTTCTGTCCCGGCGAATTTCTGGCACTCCTAGGCATAGAAATACAGGGGAGGTGCTGCCAAATTTTTCCTAGGAATTTTTGTGCTAATTAGTTCCATTTAATTGTGTGTTTATATATGTCGGGGGAGCCAGGCCCTTCTAGCAGCAAGAAGCCATTTTGGGAGCAGCTGGCGGAACTGGAATCCCAAGAGGACCCGGAATTCATTCCGCCGGACGACGAGATGGAGGACGACGAGGATACCTCGTCTTCCGATGGTATTGAGGAGACCGGGAACGATGATGGCGACGCCACTAACACGGATGGCGGCGGTGAAGCTACTACGGACGGTGGTAGCCAACCGAAACCGAAGAAGGCCCGGAAGAATCGGACCCCCATCGTGGTCGACACCACCAAAAGGTCCATCTTCACAAGAGTGAACGCTATAGGGGCGCCTCAGGAGCCGGAGGAGTTTGTCACGGGTTACGTAAACCAACTCGCTGCAATCCTCCGGAACACCGTCACCATCAACACGGAGAACCTGAAGGGCGAAGAGAACAGGGGTTTCCTGATTCAGCTCTTCCGGAAGCTGCACCAAAGATACGCGTTCCCGTGTGATGAAAATGGGGCAGAGCAGTACAACAATGACAAACTCAAAGGGAATCCGGTGAACAAGTACGCCATTAGGAAGTTCACGAAGGCCTTGTCGAATTGGAAGGCCCGGGTGAAGAAGCTGATTGTCGAGGACAAGCTAAGTTACTCGGAGCTCATCAAGAAGGAGCCTCTGGTCAAGGAAGAAGACTACAATCAGTTCAAGGCCAGATGTAACTCCGCCGTGGGCAAGGCCAAACGTTTGAGGGGCAAGGAGTTGAGAGCCCTGAACATTGGTACCCACCATCTCGGCTCCGGCGGTTATAGAGCCGCGAAGCCCAAATGGGACAAGGAGGACGCCGCTGCTCGTGAAAGGGAGGAGACACCTCCCTTTGACAACATAAAGGAGGAGCAGGCAAAGAACTTTGTAAGGGCCCGGTTTAAAAAGCCGAGAGGGTCCGCTGAGTATTCCTCGGAGCCCGCCGGTCCTTCTCTTTGAAGGTGAAAGACTTCATGAGTAACTATGTAAGTAGTTTTGCATGCAAGTCGATTAATTGATTGCGTTCACGATTAATCAATGAAGTCTAGTTTTCTGATCAAATGCTTCGTGTTCCTTGTGCGTAGGAAGCGGAGTGTAGGACCTCCTCATCCCAGGGCGGGTCGACGCCCGTCGCCAAGTGGGACAACACTTTTAACAGGGCCGCTGAACAAGACCAAGAATGTCGATCCCCTGGCGGCCCCGTCGTCGGCTGGTCGTGTGGTGGGCTATGGCGGCCTTACATGGTTCGAGTACTATGGCCAAGAGCGGAAGGGATCCAAGGCCGATGTGAAAAACCTAAGGGAACGGGTGGACGCCATTCCCTCTATAGTCCAACAAGCCGTGAACCAGGCTGTGTCGGCTGCCGAGACAAAGTTTCCAAGAACGAGTCTCACAAGTCCAGACACAAGTCCAGTCACAAGTGAACGAGAAGCTCAACACCATCCTTCCCGTCTACATGGAGAAGTACATCAAGTGGGAGAAGGGTGGTAGACGGGGCCACCACCGGTTGCCAACGTCGACAGCGCCCAATCGGAAAACGTGGCACGGCCGGAGGCGCTTCTGACTCCTCCAGCTCCGGAGCTTAACTTGCCGGCCCGCACCGCCACTCAGCCGCCACTTGCGCGCCCAACAAGCCTGTCGTCGGCGGCGCCTCGACATTGGCCGAGTTCGACGCCCTCAAGGTAACTAATTAATTAGCTGGGAGAGTCTCAAACCACATGACGACTAATGACTTGATATCCGTTTTACTGGACACCCGCCTACATGTCTTTCGCAGGAAGACACTCCTTGCACCCTAATGCACTGGGTGGGCGGCCAGTTGAAGGATGTTCCAAGGGTAGTATCGTTCAGCCGGAGAGCCGCGCATGGCACAATGGCACAATGGACCCCGGCAATATGAGGGTCAAATACACTATGGTGCTTCCGGGCTACGAGCAAGTGGAGCCTCCCTCTCAACCGGCTGGATGGGACGATGATGACCCGCCAGCGGTCCTCAGTACCGCCTTCGGCTACGTGTTCCAATGGCCGAAGAGCCAGATCCGTTTGGGGACGGAGGACCAGCACAACATCACCCCAGAGGCAACACGTCCACCACATGATGAGGCAAGCACATCAAGCACAACCTGATGAAGACTTTGAGATGGCGGACTTGGACAAACATGGCACAGGATCCCGACGATGGAGACAATGACCCGTACTTTGGCGACCAGTTCATTAACACAAGGTTTTCAGATTTTTATGAGCCGGCACTATCAGGCATGCATGATCAAGTTGCCGAGACCCAACCAGCACCGGCGAAACCCCCTTGCCAGGTGCGTCTCTTCCGAAATAGTCAGGAGACGCCGCCCCAACCCGCCCCCTTCACCGAGCCTCCGAGGCCAGCAGTTCCTATGAGCACCCTCAAGAAGGCAGTCGGTGAGGTGAACGCGGCCGCCGTGCCCAACGCCGTGAAGGGCAAGAAGCAAGGTGGTCGCAGAAGGAAGGCTAAGGGTGACCGGGGCCGGAACAAATTCCTGTTTACCGGGCTAAGGACGGCCCTGTGGGAGAAGCTTCCAGGAGTAAGCATCACGTGGCTGGTATGCCGATGATGCCTCCATCAATGCTCGACGTCGCAGGCCCGCATATGCGCAATCTTCATCATAGCTGTCTACATGTCGAGGAGCGCCGACCTTCGAGAGAACAATCAGTCGTACATGGTTTACAGGGCTAAGGTGCCTTCTGATGTGCCGTGCCTCGTCAGTGTACCCCTCGGGGATATCTTCTACTTGCGGCATACCGACATCTTCGACATGTTGAACGGGTTCCGGCTGCATGATACCCTGGTCCGGCTGTTCTCCCTGAATATGGCCATGCAGATCATACGAGACAACATCCCCGGCATCCAGATAGTGGACCCCTTCTTCATGCGTGACGCCTTCCTGAGATCTGAGGACAACATCGCGCTGGCGTCCGACTACCTCTCAGCCTTCATGGAACAATACTCAGACAAGGATGTGATTCTTCCTTCCCTACCATCCCATCACGGCGGTGATCGGACAGGCTGCGTGCTCATATACTTAGATGTGAAAGACTCAACAGCCGTGTACCTCGACTCTAACAGTGCTATCCGGAAGGACTACTCCACTATCAGGAGAATTCTTGATGGTGCTCTCACCGGCTACGTCGCAGCGGGAGGCGTCAAACCAAGAACACCACGTCTGAAGTTCGGCGCGCCATGTTCCGCCACACGATGCAGTTCCCCTGCGTCAAGCAGCCGCCTGGCAGCGAGAAGGATGCCTTCTACGTCATCCACACATGAATGCGTTCTTCCAGGACCAGGCGAACCGCACGCTGCCATCTGACCTCAAGAGTGGGTGGGACCTGAGATCTTGCGAAATACAGGATCGCAACCTCAGGCATAACTTCTTCAACATCCAGGAGGAGGCTCGCGACAATCGTGCACCAGGAAGTCATCGAGGGCGGGGGGGGGCGCCTTCAGTATCGCCTATACACCGCCCAACAAGGAGATAGACGCAGAGTTAGCGCTGGCAGGGCGGACGGCAGGTCATTCATGCAGCTGGCGAAGAATCGGATCGGGCTTCATCAATGTCCCCTCGAAGAAGTCTTGATGATGCCATGATGTTTACCTAGCTAGCTAGCTGTTAGTTCCGAACTATATCCATGATGTCCTTGTGTGTTGAAACCCTATCCCTATGTTTACTTGCCTAGCAAACTCTAGTGTGTTTCGTCAAACCGTTTGAAAAACCTGATTGTGAGCGACGCTATCTAGTTATTTGTGTGTTATGAACTATTTCAATGCCTTGGTCATGTTGCTTTTATTCGTTAGTTGCCGTCGTTTTCTTTTTGAAATGCCGATGATTAAAACGCGTGTGGCACAATGTGTGTGATTATCCCTGACGATCTGGTGTGCCTTGTGATAAGTACAAACACGAGTCGTTGTGCATCAACTTGGCACACCAGATCCGTCAGCGGCATTGTCATTTCCGTGTCCAACCTAAGTATATATGAGGCATGCTCTATTTTTTGAGTTGGCTCTTTTCTGATAACAAGTGCCGATGATTAGAACGTGTTGTGGCACTATGCGTGTGACTAGGCTCGCTGTTCGATCTTGTGTGGCAACTAGACTAGTAATTTGGGCATATACTCTACTTGCTGCACAAGATCGAATAGCGAGTCTGGTCATTTTCCGTGCCCAACCAAAGTATAAGGCACGAATCCAGTCATTCTTGGGTTGCTTTCTTTGTCTTCTCTTCGAGTTGCCTCTTTATTGACAAGTGTGTGTGTGTGTCTTTTTTTTCGGGTCTTTCTTTGAAACGCCGATGATTAGAACGTGGTCTCTTACATGTTGTTGCACCATATATATGCATGATTCTATCTTGTGAATGCTAGCTATTGTTCCCACTGACATAACTAATATCATCTTCTTGTGTGTGTGTAGGAGATGGCGAAGAAGTGCTATGTTGTTTACATAGGTGCTGTTCCAGGAGTGTTATGACGAGTGGAAACAACTGCCACAACCAAGTGAACGGGTTCCCGGGCAACCTCTACCAGGCTACGAGAGTAGAGCGGTGGCGGAAGGCTATGTGGAGACAACACCAGAGGGGAGAGAACCGGGTGAGGAACTTCGTCATCGTCATTCACCATCACCTTGCTCTTGGTGGTTGGTGGTATTCTCTACCTTGCCTACTAGTTTCAACTGTTATTGTAATGGAGATGGTGAACATCATGTACTCGGTCTCGAGAGAATATGTGGGACATGGCCACTTGTAATGTGATGGATATGTGATACTTGTTGATGATGATCTACTATTTGATGGATGTGTTGGTTTTATCCATATTTTGGTCCATTGGACCCTTTTATATATATCTATGAATATACTGCTGAATACCTGTATACTATACAGTATACAGGTATTTTATTTTTATTTCGAAAATGATATCAGAGGCGCATATTGGAGGTCATAGGAGGCGCATATGCCACCTATTATGCGAGGCGCATCACACCGAGCTATGCGAGGCGCACCCTATATGCGCCTCTGCTAATCTGAATATAGGCGAGGCGCATATCAGTATGCGCCTCCGATATACTATAGGAGGCGCATATTGATATGCGCCTCGCATAAGGCTAAATACCCGAGGCGCATATCATATGCGCCTCCGGTAAAAAAATACCAGAGGCGCTGGACATAGGAGGCGCATATGATATGCGCCTTCGGATGGGCAAAGTGGTGCGCCTCGGCTAGCGTTTTCTCTAGTAGTGACTGGGTTGGCTAGCCATTCTGTGTGTTGCACTTCCTTAATGAACCCGGCCGCGAGCAGTCGGGCTATCTCTTCTCCTATTAACTGTCTTCTTCCCTCCGCGAAGCGACGTAGAGACTGTTTTACCGGCTTGGCATCTGGCCGGACGTGTAGAGAGTGCTCGGCGAGTTCCCTCGGTACACCAGGCATGTCCTTGGGGGACCACGCAAAGATGTCCCTGTTCTCACGGAGGAACTCGACGAGCGCGCTTTCCTATTTGGGGTCCAGGCTCGCCCCCACGGTGACGAACTTGGACTTGTCGTTATCGTTGAAGCATATCTTCTTAGTATCTCGCGCCGCCTGGAAGTTCGACTCGCCAGCCGGCTTGGCCGACTCCGGAATCTCTAGCTTCTCTTCGCTGGCCTTGCGCTTGAATTGTCGCATCTCCTCGTTGCAGACCATGGTCTCGGCCACCTTCGCGCTGTCGGTGGCGCAGGCGATGGAGCGCTTGTAGTCTCCAGAGACGGTGATGATTCCGCGTGGGCCTGGTAGCTTCATCTTGAGGTAGGCGTAGTGCGGTACCGCCATGAACTTGGCGAGCGCCGGCCGCCCAAGTATGGCGTGGTAGGCGCTGGAGTGGTCGACCACCTCGAAGGAGATGGTCTCGCGGCGATGGTTGCTCTTGGTGCAGAATAGGACGTCAAGCCGGATGAGCCCCATGGATGAGCCGGCTCGCCCTGGCACAATGCCGTGGAAGACCATCCGGCTCGGCGTCAGGCTGGACTCGGAGACGCCCAGCTTCTCCAGCGTGTCGTGGTAGAGGATGTTGATGCTGCTGCCTCCGTCGATGAGGACGCGTGAGAAGGTGCAGGCGCGCTTGGGGGAGATGATCATGGGCTCCAGGACTAGGGCATAGCCGCCTGGATTGGGCATCAGCTCCGGGTGGTCGCTGCGATCCCACGTGATTGGCTCTTGCGACCAGTTGAGGTATTGGGGGACAGGTGAAACCACAGCATTCACCTCGTTGAACCGCTCGCGTCGGGTTCGCTTGTCGCACTCGCTGACGAACACGATGTAGGCGGCGTCCGGATTCTGATAGCCGTCTGGACCCCTTGGTGGTGGAGATGGAAGGCGTTCCCTCCTTTGTTCTTCGTGTTGGCGGTCATCACGATTCCTGTCTTCGCGCCGTCTGTCGTCGCGTCTCCGATCATCCCGTCCGGCTTCATCCGGAGGCGGAGGCGGATTTCGCCGCTCGTACGGCGGAGGCCTTGGGCTGCCAAGGTTGCATTGCCTGACGGTGTGGTTCGCTGGCCGGTCGCCGGGTTCCGGCACGGCTGATCGAGCAAACACTCGTAGCTGTTTCTCGCCCTTGTCCGGCGCATGTCGCTGCTCGTCCTCATGCGGCGATTGTCGAAGCCTCCTGCCGGCCTTCCCTCGGTGGTGGCGACGACCTTGGACTCGACGCGGTCGTCCGTTAGCTTGCATTTGCCGGATGTGTCGGAGTCACGCCGGGTTGATCTTCCTCCCTCCTGGGTCTCTGTCCGGCTGCGGCGTGCAGCCGGCTCCGCCGTGATGATTCTTCCAGCTTCGTCGAGTCGGATCGGGTTGGTCATGCCCACGTCGGCGGTGGCATACTCATCGGCGATTGCCATGAGCTCCGCCATGGTCTTTGGACTTTTCCTCAGGAGCCGGTGCTTGAGTAGGGTCTGGTCCCGGCAGCCTTGAATGAAGTACTGGACGGCCTGGAGCTCGAGGACCCCTCGCATGAGTTGCGTAAGCTAGTCCATCTGGTGAGGTAGGCACGGTCTGACTCGCCGTCCTTCTGCTTGCACAGCGCGAGCAGTTGTGCATTGCCGGGGCGCAAGTAGGTGCCAGTGAAGTTGCGGTTGAACACTTCCTCGAAGTCCAGCCAGCNTAGACAGAAATTCAAAAACAGAATTTTAAAGAACAAAAAGGGGAGCCGGGCCGCTGGCCGGCCCCAGGCCGGAGCCAGGCCGGCTGCTTCGGGCTATGTCCCGGCCCAGCCGCATGGCCACCCGTCCCAGGCCGGGGCAGGCCGGCCGGCTCGGCCACTTGCCCGGCCCACCCGGGTGCCCAGGCCGGCCCAAGGCCGGATGCCAGGCCGGGCTGCCTGGAACCGTTCGCTGCCGGTTTCTTCAATCGGATCGTTTCCCGCCAGGCCGGGGTGTAGGCCGGCCCCTGGCCGGGCTGCCTGCTAGCTTTTTTGTCCCTCTTTTCCCCCTCCAACGGCTCCTTTTTGGAGCCACCTATAAAAGGGGTTTCTTCCCCATTTTTTGTGGAGATCTCATCCTTGCTCTCTCTCCTCCATTTCCAACATTTTGAGAGCTCGATTCCCTCTAATCCCTCCGATGATTCTGCCCAAATTTAGGGAAACAAGAGAGGAGATCTAGATCCATCTTTCCACCAAACAAAATCTCCTCTAAGTGAGGGAAACTCGTGGGATCTAGATTTTGGAGTTCTTGGTGTTTCTCCTCCGTTCTTCCTCCTAAATCCCTCCGTAGCATTAGTTGCTTCGGTTGGATTTTGGGGAGAAGAATTTGACCACTTGGTGTGTTCTTGCCCTTTTGCATTTGTTGCATTAGGTTGTGCTCCCCACGGTGATTCGTGAGATTGAAGGTTGGGAGCTTGTTACTCTTGGGTCATTGGACCCTAGACGGTGGTGCCGCGAAGACTTCGGCTTGTGAAGCTTCGGCACACTTTGGAGCCCCCAAGTTAGTTGTGGGTGTGTGCCCCAAAAGTTGTAAGGGCTCCGGAATCCGCCCCGAAGGAGTCCGATAGTGGAAGGTGAACCAAACCTTTGGGTGCGGTTCATCGGAGAATAGGGTGAGGCCTTTGTGGCATCTTGAGTAGGCCTTTTGTGGCGAGCTCACACCCCTCCAACGAGACGTACTTCCTTAATAAGAAGGAACTCGGGAATAAATCCTCGTCTCCGCGTGCCTCGGTTATTTCTATACCCGAGCTTTTACTTATGCACTTTACATTGTGGTAGCCATCGTGCTTGAAGTCTATATCTAGCTATCACCTTATTGCTTGCCTTGTTTAGCATAAGTTGTTGGTGCACTTTAGGTAAACCTAGAATTTTAGGTTGTTGGCTTGTTAATTTAAACACCTAGTTTTATTCCGCAATTATCAAGCCCGTAAATAGAAAAAGTTTTAATCGCCTATTCACCCCCCCCCCTTCTAGGCGACATCAGGACATCGTTTGTTCTTTCAATTGGTATCAGAGCCTCGCTCTCTTGTTTGTCTTTACCTCCTAGAGAGTAAAGATGTCGTCTAGGGATTTAGTGCACAATTCCATGTTTATATTCAATGGCACAAATTTTAATGTTTGGAAAACTCATATGCTTAGTCACTTACGGGTCTTGGACCCCAATATTGAGCGTATCTTAGATATAGGATTTCTCCTCCAAAGGATTACGAAAGTACGACTTTAGAGGATGAGAAAAACTTATATCTAGATGCTCTAGCTTCTAATGAGTTTTGCAAATTTGTGAGTGTTGTAGTTTTCGAGTCAATCATGCCTCTCCGAGACGCTCATGAGCTTTGGACCAAGCTACAAGATAAATATGGTTTGTCCAACTCTATGGAGGATGATTGTTCTCCCTCCACCTCCGGCCGTGACGAGCTCTCGTCTTCATCTACTTCACCAAAATGTGGTAAGCCACAAACCAATGTAATGGTGAGTAGTGATAGGCTTTGCAATATTGATAGTGAGCTCTTTTATGATGATCTTTTATCGCTATCTTGTTGTAATGCCTCATCTTTGGACTTAAAATCTTCTAGCACTATAAATGTCATACATGCTAGTGTTGATAGTCCTTGCATATCATCCAAAAATTGCTTAGATAAATATAATGATGATATGCTTGCTTTATCTTGTTCCCATGATGAAAATGCTTGTGTTCCCTCTAACTCTTGCATGAATATTAATGTAGAGGAAATCAAATTAATTGTGGAACAAGATTTGAACTTGAGTAGTTCAAAAATAAATTATTCTTCTTCATCGATCACTCATTGCCTTATGGCTAAATCTTCTTCTAGTGATGATAATAATAATGATAATAATGATGAATAAGATGATATGGAAAAAATTAATGCCCTTCTTCAAAATAAAGGTCTTATGATTCTTAAAGCCCTTCCTAGCAATAAAAGTGCCCAAGCTAACCTCTTTGAAATCATGAGCACTCTTATTGAGCGTGGGGAAACTATTGAGGCCTTGGAAGCAAGCCTTGAAGAAAAGGTAAGATCGAAAGAGATGATGCTATGGAGAAGGCATCGTTAGAAGATGCTCTTGAGGAAGAGCATGAGACTCGTGCTTCTCTAGAGGAGAAATTAGAATCTATCGAGGAGTCTCATAATGAAATAATTGCTAAAATCATTAAAGAACGTGACCATGCCATTGCTAAATATAAGGTCACGAAAAATGAAAATGCTAGATTAAATGAAGAGCTTGCTAAGATTTCTTCTTCCATCCCTAATGTCAATGATGCTTGTGCTACTAACTCTATCTCTTGTGAAGCATCCACTTTAAAGGAGAATGTTGAGCTAAGGGCTCAACTTGAGTTGCTAACTAGCAAGTATAGGGAGTTGGAAGAAAATCATAAAAAGCTATCTATCTCCAATGATGATCTTCTAGCATCCTATGCTAGTCTAAAGTTAGCTCATGAGGCCATCACTACAAAGGTAACATCTATTGAGCCTCATGTGGATAATAGCACAACCTTAACTAAAAATGCCATATTGCCATGTGCTAGTCCTAGTAGTTCATCCACTCGTAATATTGGCGCATCTTGTGATGAATTAATTGCTTTGCCTTGTTGCTCTAACAATGATGCATCTACCTCCTCTAGTACTTGTGTTGTCACTAACCATGTAGATAAAAGGGGTGAGCTCAAGGCCCAAGTCACTTCTTTGAATAAAGTCTTGGAAAAGCGTCATGAGGGGAAGAGGGCACTTGACAACATGTTGAGTGTGCAACAATCCCCAAATGACAAGAGTGGACTTGGATTCAACTCCAACATCAAGAACAAGTCCAAGGTTGAGAAGAAGAAGCGCCAAGTACAAGTCAAGAACCCGACCAACATCATTTGCTTCAAGTGCAAGGTTGAAGGGCACCATGTTCGGGATTGCCCAATGAAGAAGAAGCCTCTTAGTGAGAAGCAACTAGGGAAGCGGCCTCTTGTTCAATCTTGCGCTCATCCATGAGTTGAACAACGGCCACCTCCTAAGAAGACTCAAGCCAATGCTCGTCAAGTTGAGGAGCCTATTAAGAAGAAGAAGAGTTTGTGTTGCTACCTTTGCCGTGGCAAAGGTCATTTTGCTTCTTCATGCACTAACGGTACCGTATCCAACCCTATTATAGTTGATGATGATTATTCTCTTGGGAAGGATAGAGGTGGCAATGTGTTTGCCAAGTATGTGGGAACTCAAAGTGGTGTCAAGAAAAACACCATTTGGGTTTCCAAACCTATTGTGACTAACCTCTTAGGACCCAACTTGGTTGGGGACCAACAAGCTTCAACTTGATCAATAGGTGTTTATGGAGGACATTGGTGACTTGGCTATTTTTGAAGAATTAAGGGATCTTCATGGTTTTATTTCCCAAGCCAAGTCAATTGGAGGATCACATATCTATCTCATATCCAATGCTTCCTCCTTGCGGTAACATGTATTTAACTCATATATACATTGAAAGTTGCTTGCTCCCTTGCATGTGTTAGTCTTGTTCCTAGCATGTGCTTGTATGTGATATGCTACCTTCCTACTTGTCTTGTTACTCAAGGTTATGTAAGATAGTTGTGTATCATGTATGTGTAACTTTGTGTTGAGCTTTATTGAATCTTGTGTGGATTTCATTTGGCTCTTTGAGATATTAATGGACTATCCCGTTTTGGGGGAGTGATGTGCTTTGTGCACCTCACAAACCTAAAAATGTGTGTACATGAGGCACACCACCTAGTATTGATATTTCAATATTATCTAGCTACTATGTGGTATGTCATATTCATGAGAAATTCAAATTCTATAATGTCCATTAATTTCTCTAGTTGGTTTTATTTGCCTCTTGTTTAAAAATTAAATGAATTATCACATTATGGGGGAGTAATAAGCTATGTGCATATTACAATCCCACAAAATGTGAACATTTGAGGTTTGCCACTTAGATTTGATATTATAAATTATCTTTCCTATGTGGCATGTTTGCTCGAACAAGTCCAATTTCCTTTTGGTTATCTTTTGGCTCTTGTTTGGGTGTGTTTGCTTGGTGTGGTTTTTCTCTAATATGCACTCCTATATATTTTTGGAAAACCATTTGTTTCATCTTATTTTAACCATGGCTTTGCCGGTTGGTTCGAATAGTTGAAACTACCAACAAACCTTTTTCAAAATTTGGCGTCTTTAATTCTTATCTTTTGTCATATGCTTATTTGTTGTGAAGTTGGTCTTGATCATCATTCCTATATACCACCGAGAAATTTCTCCATATACTCCTTGTTCATGACAAGTGATTCTAGTAATTGTGGTGGATTTTGTAGATCATCTTCACACTGGCACTTGCTTTTAAATTGCTCTATTTATTGCCCTCTTTGCCTCTTGCAAGGATCCTATCTTTCAATCGGTAGTGTTTAGTGTTTTAGATAAAATATGGAGAGTAATGATCCCTTGTGCATGCATTTTGTATTCAAATGCAAATATCTAAGATAATGCATTAATCTTGGGGGAGCATTCCTTTTTATTTAGAACACTATTCTATCTATCAATTTTTGATCCTCTCAATTGGCATTTGATTCTTTATCTTATGTTTGGTACCTTCAATTGGTATTAATTGGAATTTAATATCTCCACCATAGATATTTGTTCCAATTGATATTTATTGTGGGAGTCTTGATACCTTTTTGCCTTATTTCACTTTACTTGATTTCGGTCAAGTATCATCCTCTTCTTGGTATCTTTTCTCCTAGTTGATATTTTTTGTTTTAATTGGTATCTTATTTTCAATTGGTGTCTTATCGATCATTTGTTGTGTTGATTTGATTCCTTTTGATATCACACTTCATGTGTTGATGTGTTTTGGAATCAATCATTTGTTGATTTGATTTTTCCTCAATCATGTGTTGATTTGGAGTTTGATATAATTTGGACAACCTTTAGTGTCACACTCTTGTGTGCTCTCTTCTTGGTTTACTTGGTGTTTTGTCCAAATTGTATCTCGTTTGGATCTTGAAAGGCTTTGTATGTATATTCTTTAACATATATGTTATATGGCATGCTAGTCCTTTTAGTTCCAATATATAGGAGATACTCCACCGAATCCTAAATCGGCTAAGATGTGCATGAATTTCAATTTCATATCTATATGCACATAGTTATGTGGAGTGTTTCCTATATATTGTAGTTGATCTAACTACTATGGGACCCAATGAGTTTGGGAACCATTTTGTACTCTAATTGTGTTTTAGGTACAATGGAGATGCATTGGATGCTTGTCTCATTCATAAGGAAGGTGTTCTCACCATGTGATTGTCGGAGTCAAGCTTTGATGATAATCAAAATTCTCATCTTCTTCATCACCAATGCCATCTCGGTAACAAGTATCTATCTCATGCATACTTTTCTAGTATTCAACCTTGTGTAGGTTGCCTCTTGGCATGAAATCCTTTATGTGCAATTGTTGTGGTTTTGGCTTATTTTCTTCACTTAATATATCTTTGTGATATGTGTGATGAATTTGCAAAAAACCTTTTCTTCAACTGATATTATTCCTTTGTGATACTTGTTGCCTATTTCAAAGCATCTCCACTATCTCTTGTTCCCTTAGTGATATGTGTGATGCATTTGATATATTTGAAGTTCATTTATATACAATGAGATAAATTTGAGCTATGTGCTATGCTTTTAAGCAACAATCTTGTTTGTATATTTATGACTTCCTTTTGGATACCATGTTCACTTTTTCCCGGACCATTTCATATGTGCAAGTTTCTTTGTGGATGTATATCATCAACGATTTGTCTACTTAGAAACCTATACATATGAGAAAGGTCACCTTTAGTTGGTATCCTATTTCTTTTGAGCCACCTTGTTTTTCACCTATAATTCTTTGGTGGCTCCAAATTTGTCTCATGAGTGCTTGTCTTATTGTTTATTGGTATCTTTGCACACTCATGTTTTTGTTGAGGATCTTTTACTTCATGCTTACCATGGTGAGCATGTTGATTTTCATTTGACTAAATGCTCTCACTAGTTTTTGGCATTTTCAATTGGTTTTAGTTTCCAATTGGTATCCCTAAGCTTGTGAACATATTTCTTTAAAAGATCTCTTTTCTCGGTTGGGCCTATCTTATGATGAATTTTTGAAAATTGATATCTTCTTATGGCTCAACCACATCTTTGGTGCAAGTGCTATGATTTGCTTTTGCATTATGCACTCTTGCACTTGTTGCGTGTTCTAGATAATTTTGGGGAGCGAGGATGCCATTTTTGTGCACTCCTCAATTGTGCATGAAAATTGGGGAGCTTCTCCGTTTTTATTAAGAACTCTCACTTTGGATCTTTTTTATTGCTTTTTCTCCTTTGTGGAGATGTTTAAAATGGTTTCATCCTTGTTGCAATCTTTTGATCCTCAATATAGTTTGATTTCCTCTATTTTTCGTTAAACGGGATTGTCATCATCTTTATGGAGGAACTCATATTATATTGGCTCTCTAAATTTTTCTTCCCATTTCGGCAATCGATGCCAATGGGGGAGAAGTTTAGAGGGTTTAAGGGAATTTGGGTTTTATGCTTTTGTTGCATTTGACCTTAATGCGCTTTGCATCCTTGCTTGTTTGTCTTGCAAGGATGCTTTATTCATTATATAAACCCTCTTAAAAAGGGATTGTCATCAATTACCAAAATGGGGGAGATTGAAAGTGCATGGTTGCCCCCATGTGTGGTTTTGGTAATTAATGACAATCTCTATGGACTAATATTTGCATTGAGCTATATTTGTAGGTTGTCCATTTGTTTGTTTGTTCTCCATGTGTTGGAGTCAAGGTTAAGGGAAGAAGAAAAGTTTGTGTTGATCAAGGCTTTGTGCGGGTTGATCATCACTCAAGGCCAAGTGAAGATATGCTGAAGAGAGCGTCTCCCATCTTAGTGTATGGGGGAGCATCAAGTGAATCTTCACCGAAGCGCAATCGAGGAAGGTGGTGCATCTTGAGGAGATGAAGATCGTCTTCATCGACCTCAAGTGGATTTATGCGCAAGGCAAAGGTATGATCTTGATAGGGTTTCTATTTTACCGGTCTCATATTCTTTAGTGAGAGACCGGATTATAGCATAGATAACCGTACTATCAAGAGGGGCTCTCGACCGGATATCGTGATCGTATCGCCGTAGAGAGCACAAACGTTTGCATCCATGCAATCATCTTTATTGGTTCTTATTTGTCTCTTACCGTGGTGTGGTCTTGGTGCTTGTCGTGCTTGTCATGACAAAGCCAAGTTCACCGAAAACGGTTTTCATATGCGTCTTCTTTTGCGGTTTCGGTATTGGAGTTTTTGCCGGTTCATCCGTGCGGAAGATTTACCTCTTCCATTTCCTTGCAAAATCTCCATTGCTTGTTTGCCATTTTCAAATGTTTCTTTTGTCGTCCTCTTTCCAACAAAATTGGTTTTATCTCTTTCGGACTTCAATTGCAAAAGTTATCACATTTCCGGTTTGCGAAAAAGAGTTTTTAACTCTCCCCATTTGGTTTTATGATATTTTCTTGGACTATGATGTTTCTATGCATAATCTTGTTGTGCTCGTTGTGACGATTCCAACGAGTCCAAGATTATCGAAAACGGAGTTCGTGGGTGAAAGTTATTGCATTTCCGATTTGCAAATGGGAGTTTTTACCTTTCCCCATTTATCCTTATATTATATTCTTGGACTATGATGTTTCTCTGCATATTCTTGTTGTGCTTGTTGTGACGATTCCAACGAGTCCAAGAATACCGAAAACGGAGTTCGTATGCAAAAGTTATCGCGTTTTCGGTTTCGAGTTTTTATTAGACAGAAATTCAAAACAGAATTTTAGAAAAGAAAAAAAGGGGAGCCGGGCCCAGGCCGGAGCAAGGACGGCTGCTTCGGGCTATGTCCCGGCCCAGCCGCATGCTGGCCATCCGGCCCAGGCCGGGGGCAGGCCGGCCGGCTCGGCCACTTGCCCGGCCCACCCGGGTGCCCAGGCTGGCCCAAGGCCGGATGCCAGGCCGGGCTGCCTGGACCGTTCGCTGCCGGTTTCTTCGATCGGATCGTTTCCCGGCCAGGTCGGGGTGCAGGCCGGCCCCGGCTGGGCTGCCTGCTAGCTTTTTTGTCCCTCTTTTCCCCCTCCAACGGCTCCTTTTTGGAGCCACCTATAAAAGGGGTTTCTTCCCCATTTTTTGTGGAGATCTCATCCCTTGCTCTCTCTCCTCCATTGCCAACATTTTGAGAGCTCGATTCCCTCTAATCCCTCCGATGATTCTTGCCCAAATTTAGGGAAACAAGAGAGGAGATCTAGATCCATCTTTCCACCAAACAAAATCTCCTCTAAGTGAGGGGAACTCGTGGGATCTAGATTTTGGAGTTCTTGGTGTTTCTCCTCCGTTCTTCCTCCTAAATCCCTCCGTAGCATTAGTTGCTTCGGTTGGATTTTGGGGAGAAGAATTTGACCACTTGGTGTGTTCTTGCCCTTTTGCATTTGTTGCATCGGGTTGTGCTCCCCACGGTGATTCGTGGGATTGAAGGTTGGGAGCTTGTTACTCTTGGGTCATTGGACCCTAGACGGTGGTGCCGCGAAGACTTCGGCTTGTGAAGTTTCGACACGCTTTGGGAGCCCCAATTGAGTTGTGGGTGTGTGCCCCAAAAGTTTTAAGGGCTTCGGAATCCGCCCCGAAGGATTCCGATAGTGGAAGGTGAACCAAACCTTTGGGTGCGGTTCATCGGAGAATAGGGTGAGGCCTTTTGTGGCGAGCTCACACCCCTCCAACGAGACGTACTCCCTTAACAAGGAGGAACTCGGGAATAAATCCTCGTCTCCGCGTGCCTCGGTTATTTCTATACCCGAGCTTTTACTTATGCACTTTACATTGTGATAGCCATCGTGCTTGAAGTCTATATCTAGCTATCACCTTGTTGCTTGCCTTGTTTAGCATAAGTTGTTGGTGCACTTTAGGTAAACCTAGAATTTTAGGTTGTTGGCTTGTTAATTTAAACACCTAGTTTTATTCCGCAATTATCAAGCCCCTAAATAGAAAAAGTTTTAATCGCCTATTCACCCCCCCCCCCTCTAGGCGACATCGGGACATCGTTTGTTCTTTCAGCCGGCCCGCCGTGTATGGAAGTAGTATTAGGTTTAGCTTGCTGCTGCTGTGTACCTACGTGGTGAATGGCTATATGCCCTCTCCCCTCTCCCGAAGGCTAGCGGCTCTGGTGTCCTGGCACGGCGCCGAGCTCGCTGTGGTTCTGCTCTACGTCAAGCCTCCATGGTGGGGGATGGATGGCGGCGACAGATTCATGGCGGACTTCTTCAATAAGCGCCGTCTTGGCATCCTCTGCTTATGGGCGTCTCTTCTTCTTCTAACTGGCCGAGGTGGCGGGGAGGAGAAGAGGGGTGTCCTCTGGCAGACGATGCCCAGCAGCTACCCTAGCAGCGATGCGAGCACGCTGTTGGAGTGGAAAAGCTTGGTGTTGCCTGGGGCTCCGAGGCGGAGCTCCTCTGCATCAACCTCCTTCCACTGCTTCTTCAAGAATAAGCTCGCTTCTTGGCTAGATCTGGTGGTGCTTGCCAATTTTTGGCCCCTCCCGCTGAGCTCTCATGGTGGGGGCGAGATTGAGGTGGCCATGGGGTGGCTGCTGCTTCGATCTGTGAGTCAAGATTGCCGAGTCCGGCTGCCTGCGAGCGGCTGTTCGGACTGGCTGACTAAGCTGCTTTTGTTTGCTTCGAGGTGGAGTGGAGAAAGGGAAGCTGAGGTCGGCGCCGGCGTCATCCGCAAGCTCGCTCCGCCTCCTGATTCCACTTCGCTTGCCGTTTCTGTTCACCATGGGGGTGAAGGAGAAGGCCAGCCGGTGGATATCCAGGATCATCATAGAAGCATGGAAGATTCCCCCGGGAGAGCATCCATGGCAGCTAAACTTTGGCTGCCATTCAATATGGTTGAAAGGCGACCTCTCCCCCCCCCCTCTTTGTCGGCTTCGGCTTTCTCCGGCCGGCGATTGAGGATGATGTTCAACCTCCTGGCCATTGTGCCTTCATGGAGGCCCTATTGCTCTGCTACGGCTGGCTCCCGGCGTTCCCCATCAAGTAGTTTCGTCCCTGGTGGGGGATTGCTTGGCGGCGGCGAGTTTCAACGCGGTGGTGAAGGAGCTGGACCCGAAGGCATTCTCTCTTCTAGCTTTAGGGTTCATAGTGCAAAATGTCTGGACCTGTTTGTATTTTCATTTTCTTTGAGGTCCTTCTTGTATAACGCCACTACAATGAATACATGCTTCTAGGTCCCTCTGGGGCCATCCCTTGTTAAAAAAAAAGACGTGGAGACCCGGTGTGGACTTCCGGATTAGATGCAGGTGGACTTATGAAGGAGCTGGATCCATGAGGCACTAATATCTGGGGTGTATGAACAATATAGCCACAATAGGAGTTCAAAGGGGAGTTTAGTGGCACTCAACCTGGAAGCCATGGCGGAATTGCGAGGCCCCTATCCAGGAACACAACAGCAAGGGGAGGGAGCTCGACTGGAGGAAATCAGGGACCGGTGGCCACGGGCCGTGCACGAGGACGGAAGAGGGGATTTTTTGGGAGTGCCTGGAGATGCATGCGGAAATCCCAGCGTCACGCGCGAAAGTCTACACAGGTGAAAGGACATGTCATCTCCTAATTATGTTTTGATATTTGATGACAACACGATAATATTTAACCCCTTTGTTCAAGATGTGTTGTTAGGTTAAAATGATGAAACATCGACAAAAGGTAGTTTGAGCAAGAGAAGAAAGGGAGAAGAAGAAGGCGTGGCCGGCCACCTCCCCGGCATGGCCGGCCCATGGCCGGGCCGTCTCGGTTACAAGGCCGGCCATGGTGGCCGGTCCATGGCCGGGCTGCTGGGGCATTCTCTCTGCGCGCTGGCCGGCCACCACCCCGGCATGGCCGGCCCATGGCCGGGCCGTCTCGGTTGCTTGGCCGGCCATGGTGGCCGGCCCATGGCCGGGCGCGCGTCAGGGGCTTGAGTGGGTTGGCCGGCCACTCCCCGGCCATTGCCCCGGCCTGGCCGGCCCCCACGGCTGGCCTCTCACTTGTCTCCAATGGCTGGATTTTGAAGACCACCTATTTAAGGGCTCCTTCTTCTACCTTGGTCACTTGTCTATCAAAAATAAAGAAGCTTGAAGCTCCACCATTTTAGACCACCTCAATTCACATAGATCTCTCTCACTAGCCAATACATCTCGTTGATATTTGGCGAGTTGGGAGAGAACCTCTTGATCTACAATCTCCACCAAACCGATTCGTTTTCCCCCTTGATTTGTGAGAGGGGGCTTGTTTCTCTTGGTGTTCATCAGAACCCTGAGAGCTTGTTGTTCTTCGGAGCTTTGGGAGCTAAGGAGACATCGCCGGGAGCCACCAATTAAGTTGTGGTGTGTGCCCCGGTCTTGGGCATCGAGTCTTGGCGGCTCGGTGCATTTGGTGAAGACCCTCCAACTTGTGGAGTGTGCTTCATCCTTGTAAAGGTTCTAGTTGTCAACCTCAACGGCAACATAGTGACAAGTGCCTCGCCACATCGGTGGTAAGTCACAACGGAGATACGGTGTGCCATATCAAGGCTACTCGGTGTTTCACTTTGGTGAACACCGCGCCACTCCAACGGAGATTAGCTTCCATTGGTTATCTTTGCACTTACCTTTACTTGTTAGCACTAGCTTACTATATTTATATCTTGTGCTAGTGATCTTTTGCTCATCATATAAGGTTGTTCATCTAGTTGCATATTCTAGACAACTTATATTTGAGCAATATCTATTTAAAACGAAAAAGAATTAAAATTTGTAGTTAACCTATTCACCCCCCCTCTAGTTAACCTCATCGATCCTTTCAATTGGTATCAGAGCCTCGTCTCTTTATTAAAGGCTTCACCGCCTAAAGAAGAGGATGGGGATCCCACTCCCATGGAATTGCTTCAAAAGCAAGTCGAATCCTTGGGGGAAAGATCCGATAAGAGGATGGATAGGTTAGAGGAACTAATAATGAAACTTGCCTCTACATCTAGCAATGAAAACAAAAGTCCCTCTCTAGATGAAAATGGTAATCCCGTAACTCCTTCAAAAGAAAGTGACGAACACTCATCTAGAAATGAAAACCCAAATCAATTTGGACATATTTATAACAATGCTCTTAATGTTCAACATCCACATGTGAACAATCTTGGTAATCCACCTTTAGTAGATAGGGCCCGTTTTACTAATTGGAAAGCTTCTATGAAATCTTATGTGTGTAGCTCTTCAATGCAAATATGGAGAATCATTGAGAGGGGATACTATCCTAAGGATATCAACAATTTGACCTCAAGTGAGATAATTGATGAACAACTCAATGCACATGCTATGCACATGCTCGAGAAGGCAATGGTCAATGAAGGTGTTGAGCACATCCGGTCTCTCCCAAACGCCAAGGAAGCTTGGGAGTATCTACTCGCCATGTATGATGGAAATGTGAGCATGCAACGCTCAAAGAAAACACTTCTCCAACGGCAAGTTAACCACTTCATCATGAAGGATGGAGAAGTTCCGGAAGATGTATATCGAAGACTCAAGGCTCTTGTTGTGGACATGAAGGATGTCGGATTCAAGGATTGCGATGATGATTGGTTCAAGGGAAATTTTCTTCAAACCTTGATTCCCTACAATGAGAACATGGTAATGAATGTTCAAGCAAGAGCGGACTACATGGAACTAACTCCCAATGATGTTTTGGGTACCTTTGTCACCATGAATATGATGAAGAAATCCTCGGAAGATGTTCTAGCTCGTGTGAATGGAATAAAGAAAGTATCTCTTGCTTTGAAGGCAACATCTTATGATGAGGAAGAATCAAGTGATGAAGGTGGATCCACCTATGTGCCATCCGAGAAGGAAAAGAGGGTGTCACACAATGAGTGCTTAGCGCTTGCCAACCATAATTGGTGGAAGAAGGGGGACTTTAGATCAAATGCAACGAAGAACAAGGGAAGAGAAGGCTCAAGTACAAAGAAAGCAAGAACTTGTTTCAATTGTGGAGATAGTGAGCACTTCGTTGCGGATTGTCCCTACAAGAGTAGAATTGATAATGGAGGAAAGCTTGTCAAGAAAACCAACTTTGTTCCTAAAAACAAGAACTTCATGAAGAAGGTATCTAAAAGGGCAATGGTGCCAAATGAGCAAGAATATTTGTCCGGAGGTGAAGAAAGTGAAGATGAAGAAGAACAAGTCGGCATGGTGGCAATGGCAATTGGGGTTATTCCTTCTTCATTGGATTCACTCTTTTCAACTCCTAATGACAAGCAAGGTCCTACCAAACACAAGTGCCTTATGGCCAAGGGTACATCTCCAAAGGTAACCCACTCACGAAAACCCTCAATTTCCTCTACTCCATCATTGTTAAATTGTGTTGAGGAACTTGATGATGAGAATGCTAATAATCTTTCAAATGTCATGAGATCACTTGAAAATGAAAATAAAATTGCATTTGATGCCTTCATGACTCAACTTGGTAATGCATATGGTCTCATAGAAGAACATGAAGAAAGAATATGTGAACTTGAGGGTTTCGCTCGTGATGATGCTAATAGGATAGCGGAGCTTGAGGAAGCCCTAGATAATGCATTATGTCTTAAAGATTCTATTGAGGAAGTTTCCACTTTAGATCTATCTAAAATGATGGGTGACCGTGATCATGCACTTGGTAAGCTTAAGGAATTCATGGATGAAAATGATAACATTATGAATGGTCACAATGAACTACTTAAGGATTTTGAGCATCTTGAGAAAGCTCACATAGCACTCTCAAGAGAGCTCAAGGTTCTTAAGGAGTCACATGACAACTCTCAAAATAAGGATGTGAATGAAAATGCTTGTGCCACTAACCCCTTGTGTGTCAAGGCATCTCTCATATTGGAGAACAATAGGTTGAAGGCTCAACTTGAGAAAGGACTCGTGTCTTGCATCCAAGGAGAAAAGACCCTCAATAATCTTTTGAGTAATCAAAGGAGAGTTGTGGGTAAGGAAGGACTTGGGTTTGGAGTCACATCCAAGAGGACCAATGAGAAGAGGAAACCAACTCCCTCCACTAATGCTATTGTTTTTGTGAAGGAGGGGGAGTTGGCTAATGATGAAGATGAATTTGATGTCCTTGCTAAGAGCATTGCTCCTAAGAACACATCTTCTCACAACAATTTTGCGGGAAAGTATAACCCATCATATATTCTTTTGAAATCTAATGATGGACATGTTTATGCAAAATATGTTGGAACTTCATATGGTAGTGATTATCGTGCTTCTATTTGGGTTCCCAAGACCCTTGTGACTAACAAGAAAGGACCCATCAAAACATGGGTACCTAAATCGAGGAATTAACTCTTTGTAGGTATGTGCTTCCGGAGGATCATCGTGGCTTATTGATAGCGGTTGTTCCGCACATATGACCGGAAGCAAAGAAGTGTTAAGTGACTTGATGCATCAACTTCTCAAGGTATCTCATGTCACGATTGGTGATGGTTCGGAACTCAAGGTATTGGGGCACGGCAAGGTGGTCATTTCTCCGGACACGTCCATTGAGAAAGTCCTCCTTGTTGAGTCCCTTAGTTATAATTTACTTTCCGTTTTGCAACTTTGCAAGTGCAACTTTACTGTTGTCTTTGGACGGTATCATGTGCTTATTCTTCACACAATTTCTCTTAAAGTAGCCTTTGTTGGATTTGTGGAAAACCGTATGTATGTAGTGGATTTCTCGAAAGAAACTACACATATTGCCACAAGTCTAATGGCTAAATCCGACGTGGGTTGGCTTTGGCATCGCCGGTTGGGCCATGTCGGTATGAGAAACTTGCAAACACTTGTGAAGGGTGAGCATGTGGAAGGACTAACAAAAGTGAGTTTTTCCAAAGATCGTCCTTGCAGCTCTTGTGTTGCCGGAAAAATGCATGAGAAGAACCATCCTAAAGTGACAACCATCAATACAACGAGGCCCTTCCAACTCATTCATATGGATTTGTTTGGACCTCCTACTTATGAAAGCCTTGGTGGAAAGAAATATTGCTTGGTAATTGTTGATGATTATACAAGATACACTTGGACTTTCTATATCAAGAAGAAGAGTGAAACTCAAAGGGAATTCATTGATTGGGCTACCCAAGTACAACGCCAATATGACACAACCATCTTGGCCATAAGAAGTGACAATGGAACCGAGTTCAAGAATTACACCATGGATGAATTCTTGAGTGATGAGGGTATTAAACATCAATATTCTGCTGCGTATACCCCTCAACAAAATGGTGTTGCGGAAAGGAAGAATCGGACACTTATTGATATGGCAAGAACAATGATGGCCGAATTCAAGTCTCCATATAACTTTTGGGCCGAAGCCATCAACACCGCTTGTCATCTAACCAACCGGCTCTATCTCCGCCCATTCACTAAAAGGACCCCGTATGAACTTCTTGGTGGTAAAAAGCCTAACCTCTCTTACATCAAAGTGTTTGGTTGCAAATGTCAAGTTTACATTAAAGGTTCTAAATTACCTAAGTTTGGGCCTAGAACTTTTGAAGGCATATTTGTTGGTTACGCCAAGGATTCCCACACTTATAGGGTCTTCAACATAACCACCGGGTGTGTTGAAGAATCTATGAATGTGGTATTCCATGAGGATAATGGCTCCCAAGTGGGGCAAGTTGATCTTGATGATGTAGGTGATGAGCCCTCCTCCATCGCCATAGGAAGAATGGGTATAGGTCCCCTTATACCCATTGAGGAACCCCTTGTGGCAACGGAGTTGGACTCAAGCTCGACGCAAGTGGAGCCTTCTACATCAACCATTGATCAAGCAGCAAACCAAGAACAAGCTCAAGATCTACAAGATGATACCAACCATCATGATGATGATCAAGATCCACCCAATGATAATGGTGGTCAAGATTTTGGTGATCTCTCACCAAGAACTCCAACTCACTCTCAGATTAATCAAAATCTAGATGAAGAGATGATGAAGATGCACCTCCAAATGAGAGACCCTCAGATGCTCTTGCTCGTCGAGTGGCTAGCAAGGCCGTGGCATTACATAAAAAATCTCTCTATCAAAAGAACATCATCGGTGGTCTTGGAAGGAGTGTGTCCACTCGGAGGCAACTATTACTCTTTTGTGGTGTTCATGCTCATATATCACATTTTGAACCTACCAAGGTGTATGAAGCTCTTGAAGATGAAGATTGGGTTCATGCTATGCATGAAGAACTCCATAACTTTGAGAGAAACAAAGTATGGTCCCTAGTTGAAAGACCCAAGAATCATAATGTGATTGGAACCAAATGGGTGTTCAAGAACAAGCAAGATAATCATGGACAAGTGACTCGCAACAAAGCTCGTTTGGTTGCTCAAGGCTACTCTCAAGTCGAAGGACTTGACTACGGTGAAACTTTCGCTCCCGTAGCTAGACTTGAATCCATTCGAATATTGCTTGCATTTGCTTCTAGCTATAAATTCACTTTATATCAAATGGATGTTAAAAGTGCATTTCTAAATGGTCCACTTAATGAGATGGTATATGTTACTCCATAAGGCTTTGTATGGCCTCAAACAAGCCCCACGTGCTTGGTATGATCACTTAAAGGAGTTCTTAGTAGACCGTGGTTTTGCACTTGGGGTAATCGATCCCACACTCTTCACCAAGAGTGTAAATGGAGAATTCTTTGTATGCCAAGTATATGTTGACGATATTATATTTGGGTCTACTAATGTCTCTTTTGTAGAACAATTTGCTAAGCTAATGACAAGCGAATTTGAGATGTCTATGATGGGTGAATTAAGGTTCTTCCTTGGTTTTGAGATTGAGCAATATGACGAAGGAACCTTTATTTGCCAAGCTAAATATACTCAAGACATGCTCAAGAAGTTTGATATGTCAAATGCAAGCCCAATGAGATTTCCAATGGCAACAAACGTGAATCTAACACTAGATCACGAAGGTATTCCGGTTGACCAAAAGCTTTACCGTTCTATGATTGGTTCTTTGCTTTATCTTTGTGCATCTAGACCGGATATCATGTTTAGTGTGGGTTTGTGTGCAAGATTTCAATCTAACCCCAAAGAAAGCCATATGACTGCTGTCAAAGAATTCTTAGGTACTTGGTTGATACCCCCAATCATGGTCTTTGGTATCCTTCAAATACAAGTTTTGATCTTGTGGGGTATTCGGATGCGGATTGGGCCGGTGACAAAGTGACTAGGAAATCAACCTCGGGTGCTTGCCAATTTCTTGGTAGGTCACTTGGTGTTGGTCTTCGAAGAAACAAAATTGCATATCCACCTCCTCCACGGAAGCCGAGTATATTGCCGCCGCAAGTTGTTGTTCACAATTATTATGGATGAGACAATGTCTTGAGGATTTCGGAATTAAGAAAAAGACATTGCCTCTTTTATGTGATAATGAAAGTGCTATAAGAATTGCTCACAATCCCGTGCTCCATGGCAAGACCAAGCATATTGAAATACGGTATCATTTTATCCGTGATCATGTGGCCAATGGAGATATCTCTCTTTCTATATCAACACCAAAGATCAACTCGCCGATATATTCACAAAACCACTTGACGAGAAGAGATTCAAGGAATTGAGGGGAGAAATCAATGTCGTATGTGCAAGCAACTTTGTTTGATTGGAAATTTTGCTTACACACCTCTACTAGACTCTTATTGGGATTCTAGATGATGGCATGGACATAGGGGGAGTGTAGCACAATTCATGTGTCAACACTACTCCTATTATGCACAAATAGAAAAATCTTGCAATATAGTTACTCATGTGACAAAATATGCTTAAAAGATGAGTTTTGATTGTTGGACCCAAGATATATCTTCGCGGTGCCATGTCAAGCACACTCATACATGGTGGCTTCGGCCACCGACCTCCTTGTATAAGGAGTTGGTTTATAGATCTTTTCGAAATAGTCGATGCTTTCGGTTTATTGCATAAGTTTCACTTTCATATCACATCCAATGTTGCTACTTGTTGATTTCGATTTTCCCATTGGATGTGTGACGAAATCATCTAATCATTGTCATATCATACATCGTTATACCTCTCTCTCTCGTATTTCATCTCGCACATAACCATTTTTGGAAAAAGAAAAAAAAGGGGGGGTCAGGGCGCCTGGGTTTGGCAGCCCGGCCATCCCCCGGTCTGGCCGGCACCGTGGCCGGCCCCTCTCGGGTAGGAGCCCGGCCATCATGGCCGGCCCCTCTAGCCAATTACCCGGCCATGGCCGGCACTATGGCCGGCCCCTCTCTGTAGGGTCCCCGGCCATCACGGTCGATGCCCGGCCTGGCCGGCCCTATGGCCGGCCTCCCCGCAAGTGTAGTATCTCCTGTCCTGCTGTCCCATATCCTCTTCCCTTCCCTTCCAAGCCATCTACCCGGTTTCCCCTTCCATTGGAGGGCACCCAACTCACCTCCTCCCCTCATCTCCATATTTAGCCATTCCCTCTTCCATCCCTTGCCCAAAACTGAAACCCCTCGGCCCGATCTTCTTCTCATCCAAGTGGTTTCCTCCATTTGTGTGGGATTTGGAGATCTCCCAAGTTCTTGGTGGTAGTGAGAGGCCTCTATCTCTCCCCTCATCCAAGAATCACCTGGGCAAGGATGGCTTCCGACTCGGGTTATAGTTGTTGCCCTCTCCTCATCTGTGTAGATCAAATATCTCTTAGCTTTGTGGGTTGGTTGCCTAAAGTTGTCTCATAAACATACTTATGTGCATATGCTAATTTCGTGGCTAATATTCATTGTCTTAACTTAGAGATATTAATATGAATGCTTTGGTGTCGATTCCCTCATAGGAAAATTAGCTATCACCAATTTGTGCTCATGTTGTATCCCTATGCATGCTTAAATTAGCTATTCCCTAATATTCATTGTCTTAACTTAGAGATATTAATATGCTTTGGTTGTCATAAATTTTTCATTTTCCCATGTGACCTTAGTGTTAAATATTTTGGTGTCCACTCTCCTAAAGAAGTGTAGTTATCACCGATTCCAAAATGCTTATTCTATTACTTAGTGATTCTAGAACAAATACTTTGGTATCAACTCTCTCATAGGAAATCTTGCTATCACCAATTTGTATTCATTATATATCTCTATGCCCCGTCTTGTATGTGGTTATGTGCACTTATCCATCATGCTCGTTCCTATGCTCTAATTTCACAGATTCCGACAATGTTCCTATCAATCAACGTCTGCGGGCTCGTCGCCCTAAGAAAGTCAGTGGAAACAAAACTGCCGGTCCGTCTCAGCGCACTGTCACCAACAAGGTTGAGCCTGTGCACAGTGATTGGAACACTCTTCCGGAAAAGGACTTCCAACGGGACCGTCTAGGTTTTAATCCCTATATTTATGATCGTACCTCCTCGGATCCCCGGTTTTATTGCAAGATGCATCAAGTTATGTATGAGTTTGTCATCAACCGGAAGGAAAATACCTATGTGCCTCAACAGTTCCTTGATGTGGATTGGGTTCGTCAACACTATCCGGAGACAATGGAAATTCTGGAATTCCACAATCTTCATGGGCTCATGGGTCGTAAGAAGGACTACAATCCCGAGCTCATCAAGGAGTTCTTTGCCACAGTATATTTTCACTCCGACCCTGCCAATACTATGACTTGGATGAGTGCCACCTGTGTGTCAGGCTACACTTGCTGACTTCGCTCGCTTGTTGGAATTACCTGTCGTTGATCCCTCTGATTCTAGATACTTCCGCATTCATGAACCGGGTCAACGTCAGTTGTCAGCCAAGCCTCATCTTTATCACTGCTATGATTCGGAGGCCGAAGGTATATGTCATGTTCCCAATGTCACCTTCATGTCACCCAAGTATTATGTCCTCCACAGGATTCTCCGCCATTCAATTCATGTCAAGTTTGGAGAACGGAATTTGGTTCGTGGATGGCTGATCAATCTTCTCTTTCACTTGGAAAGCAAGAAAGAACAAGGTATCAAACTTGACGTGATGCACTACATGCTCAGTGAGATGCGTCTATGTGTTCTCAAAAGAAGGGTTCCCATCTATGCTCCCTATCTTCAGCTTCTCATTGAGAACAAGTGTGGCGCCACTAGGTGTTCGGCTTATCCTTTGATTGATCACAAGCCTCTTAATATGAATATTCATGGTGATGATGATCCTCCTCCGTCCAAGCGCTCAAAGCCCTCTCCCCATGATGAAGGTACAAGCTCAGCTCACCCTTCCCATACACCCAAAACAACATGGAAATCCATCTTCAAAAATATGAATTGCTTTGGGATTGATATGCAAAAACGGACTTATGAGGCTCATAAGAACAACAAGATCATTCGTAATAACCAGAAATTGATGGCAAGGCACATGAACATGGAGTTTGCCAGTGGATCTGAGGGTGAGATCACTCCTGAGGAGACATGGGTTTCTTCACACTCAAATTGGTTTCTGCCACCTGTTTCTGCTAATCCCAATGTTGGCCCCAATGTCAACCCGTCAGATGGACCTAGTTCTAGCACAGCGCCCCCCGGATCAACACTCAGTATCTCTATGGTGGTGATGATGTCGAGCTTCCTGATCTTGAGAATGAGACCATGGTTGATTGGTTCAACGAGTGGCCGTCTTCGGGTAACGCTTAGATTAGTCTTCTCTCCTTTTTGGTGTCTTGATGCCAAAGGGGGAGAAATATTAGGTTGTCACGGGAATTTGCATATGGGGGTTTATGCATCATCATTGCTTCTTCCATTTGCTTCTCTCGTGTGTTTCAGGTGAACTTTAATTTGGATTTCATTGCTATCTACTATATGTGTAAGACTATGTTATCTTGGATTTCATCCTGTGAACTTGGCTATCTACTCTAAGTGTAAGACTATGTTATCTTCGGCTATCATCTCTATGGCAAGATCTTGATTAGTTGTGTGGTCAATTGATGTCATTTATTATCTCTACGTCAAGACTTTGGTGAGCCATTCTTCTCTATGTATGATGATGATTATATAAGTTATATGTGGATTCAATGTTGTTGAGAGCTATTTGTCTTAGTATAAAAGGTGTGTGAATTGCAAAAGTTAGGGGGAGCTCATGTCTCTTGTTGTTGTGCACACGTTGAGGGGGAGCTCTTCTAATTCTTGTAATTCACTAACCTTCGATGGTCACTCTCATACATATATATGTCATGCAAATTCTTGTGTTGTCATCAAACATCAAAAAGGGGGAGATTGAAAGGACATCTCATCTCCTAAGTATGTTTTGATATTTGATGACAACACGATAATATTTAACCCCTTTGTTCAAAGATGTGTTGTTAGGTTAAAATGATGAAACATCGACAAAAGGGTTGCGCAAGAGTAGAAGGGGAGAAGAGAAAGTGGCCGGCCACCTCCCCGGCCTGGCCGGCCCATGGCCGGGCCGCCTCGGTTACTAGGCCGGCCATGGTGGCCGGTCCATGGCCGGGCTGCTGGCCATTTCCCTGCGCGCTGGCCGGCCCCCCCGGCATGGCCGGCCCTTGGCCGGGCCATCTCGGTTGCCTGGCCGGCCATGGTGGCCGGTCCATGGCCGGGCTCGCGCGTCGCTGGTGGGATGGCCGGCCACTCCCCGGCCATTGCCCCGGCCTGGCCGGCCCCCACGGCTGGCCTCTCATTGTCTCCAACGGCTGGATTTTGAAGACCACTATTTAAGGGCTCCTTCTTCTACCTTGGTCACTTGTCTATCAAAAAGAAAGAAGCTTGAAGCTCCACCATTTTAGACCACCTCAATTCACATAGATCTCTCTCACTAGCCAATACATCTCGTTGATATTTGGCGAGTTGGGAGAGAACCTCTTGATCTACAATCTCCACCAAACCGATTCGTTTTCCCCCTTGATTTGTGAGAGGGGGCTTGTTTCTCTTGGTGTTCATCGGAACCCTAAGAGCTTGTTGTTCTTCGGAGCTTTGGGAGCTAAGGAGACATCGCCGGGAGCCACCAATTAAGTTGTGGTGTGTGCCCCGGTCTTGGGCATCGAGTCTTGGCGGCTCGGTGCATTTGGTGAAGACCCTCCAACTTGTGGAGTGTGCTTCATCCTTGTAAAGGTTCTAGTTGTCAACCTCAACGGCAACATAGTGACAAGTGCCTCGCCACATCGGTGGTAAGTCACAACGGAGATACGGTGTGCCATATCAAGGCTACTCGGTGTTTCACTTTGGTGAACACCGCGCCGCTCCAACGGAGATTAGCTTCCATTGGTTATCTTTGCACTTACCTTTACTTGTTAGCTAGCTTACTATATTTATATCTTGTGCTAGTGATTTTGCTCATCATATAAGGTTGTTCATCTAGTTGCATATTCTAGACAACTTATATTTGAGCAATATCTACTTAAAACGAAAAAGAATTAAAATTTGTAGTTAACCTATTCACCCCCCCCCCCTCTAGTTAACCTCATCGATCCTNTGAACTTCGGGATAAATCTTCGTGTCATCTTGTGTTATCTTTGCACTTACCTTTACTTGTTAGCACTAGCTTACTATATCTATATCTTGTGCTAGTGATCTTTTGCTCATCATATAAGGTTGTTCACCTAGTTGCATTCTAGAGACTTATATTTGAGCAATATTCTTTAAAACGAAAAAGAATTAAAATTTGTAGTTAACCTATTCACCCCCCCCCCTCTAGTTAACCTCATCGATCCTTTCAATTGGTATCAGAGCCTCGTCTCTTTATTAAAGGCTTCACCGCCTAAAGAGGAGGATGGGGGATCCCACTCCCATGGAATTGCTTCAAAAGCAAGTCGAGTCCATGGGGGAAAGATCCGATAAGAGGATGGATAGGTTAGAGGAACTAATAATGAAACTTGCCTCTACATCTAGCAATGCAAATGATAGTCCTATCTAGATGAAAATGGTAATCCCATATCCTTCAAAAGAAAGTGACGAACACTCATCTAGAAATGAAAACCCAAATCAATTTGGACATATTTATAACAATGCTCTTAATGTTCAACATCCACATGTGAACAATCTTGGTAATCCACCTTTAGTAGATAGGGCCCGTTTTACTAATTGGAAAGCTTCTATGAAATCTTATGTGTGCTCTTCAATGCAAATATGGAGAATCATTGAGAGGGGATACTATCCTAAGGATATCAACAATTTGACCTCAAGTGAGATCATTGATGAACAACTCAATGCACATGCTATGCACATGCTCGAGAAGGCAATGGTCAATGAAGGTGTTGAGCACATCCGGTCTCTCCCAAACGCCAAGGAAGCTTGGGAGTATCTACTTGCATGTATGATGGCAATGTGAGCATGCAACGCTCAAAGAAAACACTTCTTCAACGGCAAGTTGATCACTTCATCATGAAGGATGGAGAAGTTCCGGAGGATGTATATCGAAGACTCAAGGCTCTTGTTGTGGACATGAAGGATGTTGGATTCAAGGATTGCGATGATGATTGGTTCAAGGGAAAATTTCTTCAAACCTTGATTCCATACAATGAGAACATGGTAATGAATGTTCAAGCAAGAGCGGACTACATGGAACTAACTCCCAATGATGTTTTGGGCACCTTTGTCACCATGAATATGATGAAGAAATCCTCGGAAGATGTTCTAGCTCGTGTGAATGGAATGAAGAAAGTATCTCTTGCCTTGAAGGCAACATCCTATGATGAGGAAGAATCAAGTGATGAAGGTGGATCCACCTATGTGCCATCCGAGAAGGAAAAGAGGGTGTCACACAATGAGTGCTTAGCGCTTGCCAACCATAATTGGTGGGAAGAAAGGGGATTTTAGATCAAATGCAACGAAGAACAAGGGAAGAGAAGGCTCAAGTACAAAGAAAGCAAGAACTTGTTTCAATTGTGGAGATAGTGAGCACTTCGTTGCGGATTGTCCCTACAAGAGTGAGAAAAAGGAAAGCTGTCAAGAAAACCAACTTTGTTCCTAAAAACAAGAACTTCATGAAGAAGGTATCTAAAAGGGCAATGGTGACAAATGAGCAAGAATATATGTCCGGAGGTGAAGAAAGTGAAGATGAAGAAGAACAAGTCGGCATGGCGGCAATGGCAATTGGGGTTATTCCTTCTTCTTTGGATTCACTCTTTTCAACTCCGAATGACAAGCAAGGTCCTACCAAACACAAGTGCCTTATGGCCAAGGGTACATCTCCAAAGGTAACCCACTCACGAAAACCCTCAATTTCCTCTACTCCATCATTGTTAAATTGTGTTGAGGAACTTGATGATAAGAATGCTAATGATCTTTCGAATGTCATGAGATCAGTTGAAAGTGAAAATAAAGTTGCATTTGATGCCTTCATGACTCAACTTGGTAATGCATATGGTCTCATAGAAGAACATGAAGAAAGAATATGTGAACTTGAGGGGTTCACTCGTGATGATGCTAATAGGATAGCGGAGCTTGAGGAAGCCCTAGATAATGCACTATGCCTTAAAGATTCTATTGAGGAAATCTCCACTTTAGATCTATCTAAAATGATGGGTGACCGTGATCATGCACTATGTAAGCTTAAGGAATTCATGGATGAAAATGATAACATTATGAATGGTCACAATGAACTACTTAAGGATTTTGAGCATCTTGAGAAAGCTCACATGGCACTCTCAAAAGAGCTCAAGGTTCTTAAGGAGTCACATGACAACTCTCAAAATAAGGATGTAAATGAAAATGCTTGTGCCACTAACCCCTTGTGTGTCAAAGCATCTCTCATTTTGGAGAACAATAGGTTGAAGGTTCAACTTGAGAAAGGGCTAGTGTCTTGCATCCAAGGAGAAAAGAACCTCAATAATCTTTTGAGAAATCAAAGGAGAGTTGTGGGTAAGGAAGGACTTGGATTTGAAGTCACATCCAAGAAGACCAATGAGAAGAGGAAACCAACTCCCTCCTCTAATGCTATTGTCTTTGTGAAGGAGGGGGAGTTGGCTAATGATGAAGATGAATTTGATATCCTTGCTAAGAGCATTGCTCCTAAGAACACATCTTCTCACAACAATTTTACGGGAAAATATAACCCATCATATGTGCTTTTGAAATCTAATGATGGACATGTTTATGCAAAATATGTTGGAACTTCATATGGTAGTGATTATCATGCTTCTATTTGGGTTCCCAAGACCCTTGTGACTAACAAGAAAGGACCCATCAAAACATGGGTACCTAAATCGAGGAATTAACTCTTTGTAGGTATGTGCTTCCGGAGGATCATCTTGGCTTATTGATAGCGGTTGCTCCGCAGATATGACCGGAAGCAAAGAAGTGTTAAGTGACTTAATGCATCAACTTCTCAAGGTATCTCATGTCACGATTGGTGATGGTTCGGAACTCAAGGTATTGGGGCACGGCAAGGTGGTCATTTCTCCGGACACGTCCATTGAGAAAGTCCTCCTTGTTGAGTCCCTTGGTTATAATTTACTTTCCGTTTTGCAACTTTGCGAGTGCAACTTTACTGTTGTCTTTGGACGGTATCATGTGCTCATTCTTCACACAATTTCTCTTAAAGTAGCCTTTGTTGGATTTGTGGAAAACCGTATGTATGTAGTGGATTTCTCGAAAGAAACTACACATATTGCCACAAGTCTAATGGCTAAATCCGACGTGGGTTGGCTTTGGCATCGCCGGTTGGGCCACGTCGGTATGAGAAACTTGCAAACACTTGTGAAGGGTGAGCATGTGGAAGGACTAACAAAAGTGAATTTTTCCAAAGACCGTCCTTGCAGCTCCTGTGTTGCCGGAAAGATGCATGAGAAGAACCATCCCAAAGTAACAACAATCAATACAACGAGGCCCTTCCAACTCATTCATATGGATTTGTTTGGACCTCCTACTTATGAAAGCCTTGGTGGCAAGAAATATTGCTTGGTAATTGTTGATGATTATACAAGATACACTTGGACTTTCTATATCAAGAAGAAGAGTGAAACTCAAAGGGAATTCATTGATTGGGCTACCCAAGTACAACGCCAATATGACACAACCATCTTGGCCATAAGAAGTGACAATGGAACCGAGTTTAAGAATTACACCATGGATGAATTCTTGAGTGATGAGGGCATTAAACACCAATATTCCGCTGCGTATACCCCTCAACAAAATGGTGTTGCGGAAAGAAAGAACCGTACACTTATTGATATGGCAAGAACTATGATGGCCGAATTCAAGTCTCCATACAATTTTTGGGCCGAAGCCATCAACACTGCCTGTCATCTAACCAACCGCTCTATCTCCGCCCATTCACTAACAAGACTCCGTATGAACTTCTTGGTGGTAAAAAGCCGAACCTCTCTTATATTAAAGTTTTTGGTTGCAAATGTCAAGTTTACATTAAAGGTTCTAAATTACCTAAGTTTGAGCCTAGAACTTTTGAAGGCATATTTGTTGGTTACGCCAAGGATTCCCACACTTATAGAGTCTTCAACATATCCACCGGGTGTGTTGAAGAATCTATGAATGTGGTAGTTCCATGAGGATAATGGCTCCCAAGTGGGGCAAGTTGATCTGATGATGTAGGTGATGAGCCCTCCTCCATCGCCATAGGAAGAATGGGTATAGGTCCCCTTATACCCATTGAGGAACCCCTTGTGGCAACGGAGTTGGACTCAAGCTCAACGCAAGTGGAGCCTCTACATCAACCATTGATCAAGCGGCAAACCAAGAACAAGCTCAAGATCTACAAGATGATACCAACCATCATGATAATGATCAAGATCCACCCAATGATAAGGGTGGTCAAGATTTTGGTGATCTCTCACCAAGAACTCCAACCCACTCTCGGATTAATCAAAATCAAGATGAAGGAGATGATGAAGATGCACCTCCAAATGAGAGACCCTCAGATGCTCTTGCTCGTCGAGTGGCTAGCAAGGCCGTGGCATTACATCAAAAATCTCTCTATCAAAAGAACATCATTGGTGGTCTTGGAAGGAGTGTGTCCACTCGGAGGCAACTATTACTCTTTTGTGGTGTCCATGCTCATATATCACATTTTGAACCTACCAAGGTGTATGAAGCTCTTGAAGATGAAGATTGGGTCATGCTATGTACGAAGAGCTCCATAACTTTGAGAGAAACAAAGTTTGGTCCCTAGTGGAAAGACCCAAGAACCATAATGTGATTGGAACCAAATGGGTGTTCAAGAACAAGCAAGATAATCATGGACAAGTGATTCGCAACAAAGCTCGTTTGGTTGCTCAAGGCTACTCTCAAGTCGAAGGACTTGACTACGGTGAAACTTTCGCTCCCGTAGCTAGACTTGAATCCATTCGTATATTGCTTGCATTTGCTTCTAGCTATAAATTCACTTTATATCAAATGGATGTTAAAAGTGCATTTCTAAATGGTCCACTTAATGAGATGGTATATGTTAAACAACCTCCGGGGTTCGAAGATCCCAAGTGTCCTAATCATGTCTACTTACTCCATAAGGCTTTGTATGGCCTCAAACAAGCCCCACGTGCTTGGTATGATCACTTAAAGGAGTTCCTAGTAGACCGTGGTTTTGCACTTGGGGTAATCGATCCCACACTCTTCACCAAGAGTGTAAATGGAGAATTCTTTGTATGCCAAGTATATGTTGATGATATTATATTTGGTTCTACTAATGTCTCTTTTGTAGAACAATTTGCTAAGCTAATGACAAGTGAATTTGAGATGTCTATGATGGGCGAATTAAAGTTCTTCCTTGGTTTTGAAATTGAGCAATATGACGAAGGAACCTTTATCTGCCAAGCTAAATATATTCAAGACATGCTCAAGAAGTTTGATATGTCAAATTCAAGCCCATTGAGATTTCCAATGGCAACAAATGTGAATCTAACACTAGATCACGAAGGTATTCCGGTTGACCAAAAGCTTTATCGTTCTATGATTGGTTCTTTGCTTTATCTTTGTGCATCTAGACCGGATATCATGTTTAGTGTGGGTTTGTGTGCAAGATTTCAATCTAACCCTAAAGAAAGCCATATGACTGATGTCAAAAGAATTCTTAGGTACTTGGTTGATACCCCCAATCATGGTCTTTGGTATCCTTCAAATACAAGCTTTGATCTTGTGGGGTATTCGGATGCGGATTGGGCCGGTGACAAAGTGACTAGGAAATCAACCTCGGGTGCTTGCCAATTTCTTGGTAGGTCACTTGTGTGTTGGTCTTCAAAGAAACAAAACTGCATATCTACCTCCTCCACGGAAGCCGAGTATATTGCCACCGCAAGTTGTTGTTCACAATTATTATGGATGAGACAATGTCTTGAGGATTTCGGAATTAAGAAAACGACATTGCCTCTTTTATGTGATAATGAAAGTGCTATAAGAATTGCTCACAATCCCGTGCTTCATGGCAAGACAAAGCATATTGAAATACGGTATCATTTTATCCATGATCATGTGGCCAATGGAGATATCTCTCTTTCATATATCAACACCAAAGATCAACTCGCCGATATATTCACAAAACCACTTGACGAGAAGAGATTCAAGGACTTGAGGGACAAATCAACGTCGTATGTGCAAGCAACTTTGTTTGATTACAAATCTTGCATACTCACCTCTCCTAGAAGTGTTATTTGGATTCTAGATATAGGCATTGATTTAGGGGGAGTGTTGTCCTAATTCATTGGACTCTCCCTCCCCCCATTATGTCAATAGCAATGTTTTCATTAATGTCTCAATAATTTTCATAAATGTGCTTAAATGATGAGTTTTGATCATGGACCCAAGATACATCTTCGCGATGCCATATCAAATATACTCATATATAGGGTGGCTACGGCCATCGACATCCTTTGGAAGAAAAGTTGGTTTGTACGATTATCATTTTGGACTTTATATTGTTCGAAACATGCTCCATGTTGTTCACGTTCAATTCGTATTTTTCCCATTGAGCATGTGTAGAACACTTTGTATCTCCTTATCCTGGTTCTATGCTTATACCTAACCCTCCCTTCATTTCTAATCATATGCCATAGTTATGTTCTCATCAAATAAGGCTGGCTACTGTGCTTTCGGAATTGGTCCGGATTTTTCCGACCAAATTCCGGACGTCCGGAATTTTCCGGGACAAATCCGAATTTTTTCCGAGGTGACCCCATTTCCTTTCGGGAGGGGTTTCGGAAAAAGTTCGGATTCATCCGGAAAAATCCGAACGATCCGGAATTAGTCCGGAAAATTCCGGATCTATTCCGAACGTCCGGAATCTATCCGGAATATTCCGGATCTATTCCGGAAGAAGGACTCGGGGGCTGATAACCTTTCGCTGGGGGGGTGAGAAGTTACGTTCTCTCTTCCCCCCCCCCGCCCCCATAGTCTCTCCTTCTCCTCCTAGCCGCTCCCCACTCATCGGGGATCACTCCCTCCGTCCAAATCACCGAATCTTTGTCAAGAGTGGTCTTGGGCCTCTTTGAAGAGGATCCACCGAAGGAATCTCCTCGGTGACATGGATTCGGGTACCTCTCTTCTTCTCCCTTTAGGGTTCTAATATAGGTTGTAGATTAGATGCTATCCACCGTAGAATCTAGTGTCTCCTCTAGTCAACCTTTCGACATTGTGTAATTTGAAGAAGTTGATATCGAGTCAAAATTTCTTAGAAACTAGCCACACTCGGAATGCATCCGGAATCACCCGGAAAATTCCGACTGGTTCGGAATAATCCGGACGGATCCGGAATTTTCCAAATCTTCCAGAATTTTCCGGTTCATTCCGGAATCATTCCGACTGAAGACAGTTTTTTTTTAAACTTGCACTTCTTCAAATTGCCTTTGTTTCCTTATTCACCTGGCATATGCACTTATCCTATTCTACGCATCTATATCATCTATTCACAGGTGACAGTGATGACCGGCAACACACTCGCAATATCACAAGAAAAGTTCCTCGTGGTCGTACAACTGACCGACCATCCAGGGAAGTAAGGGCAGGTGAAGGGTCTCGGGGCACCCCTCGTACTCGCTCCCGTGGTCGCACACAGACTGGGGGTCGGGGTCGGGGTGCTCCCACTGTTGAGGATGAAGTGGAAGAAGAAGAGGTTCCCTATGAGAACATGAAGACTATGAGTCGTAAGGAATGGAAGCTGATTCGTAAAGAAAACCCTTATCGCTTCCGTGAGCGCACATGTGATGCGGATGATCGTTTCTGGACTAAAACACAGATGAAGGCTTGGGATCAGTTTTACATGACTCTTGAGGAAAAGGTAGTGAAGCAGAAGGTGATGGAAAAGGAATACTATCTTGAGAGGAAAGACAATGTGTTTCATCATATTCATGAGACTCTTGAGAAGCTTGGCATTGTTAAGCTTGTTCTCCTATGTCAACCCTTTTGCCCGGAGCTGATCTCACAGTTCTATTGTACCGTGCGCTTCAAGGGTGACCGAGTAAGGACCATGACATGGATGTCTGGTAACAAGAAGCTCAGGAGTAACTTGGCTGAATTTGGCGCTGCTTTGGGGTACACATGGATCAACACTCATGGCAATCATGGGTACCGTTTTCATGATTACAATGAGTATGCAAACGAAAGTCTTGCTCACTGTTATCATGAATCTATTGCAAATCCCAAACTTCCTTTCATTAGTGAGATGTACCCCCACTACAATCTCCTTGCTAAGATTTTCCGTGCTAGCATCATGAGCAAGGCCGGTGATGTTTCAGCTGTCAGGGGCTACATGATCAACCTCATGCATCTTTGCAAGCCAAGTAGAGTGAAACAGATTGATGTCATGGACTTCATCTACTGGGAGATCTTTGCAGGGGTCATGGACAAGAGGTCTCCAGCTTTTGCTCCATACATTCAGATTTTCATTAACCATGTCTATGACGGTGATGCCATGGCGGGTCACGATGTCTACAATCCTGAGTACTTCACTCCCTCCCTTATTAAGGGTCCCCAGCTTCCAGAGTTTTCCAAGGGTAAAGGTCCTGCTACAGATGGTCCAAAGAACAACATCTCTCAGTTCTTCAAGAGCATGTTTGAGACTTGTCGTGATGCCCGTGCATACAGCCATGAGGCTCGTGAGTTGGCCAAAGAGACTCGGCGTATTCAGAATGCTGATCGGAGGGCAACCGGTCTCCTCTCTACACCTGATGGTCCTGAGTTGGCTCCTAATGAGTATGTTGAGCGCCCTATGCCTGAGATTTCCGATGCAGACTTCTACTATCACCCACAGGGGGATATGCCTGAGGAGGAGGAGCAGCCCGACTTTGACCTTGACACCGCAGATGATGAGGAGTCACCTCCCTCGGAGTAGATTCTCATGGGATTTCGTTAGCTATGCTCTTCTCCCTTTTTGGAGTCTTGATGCCAAAGGGGGAGAAGTAGTTTCTATCTAGGATTCCGGGGTACTAGGGGTTTGCATGGTTTTGGGCACAAGCTTCTTGGTGTTTCATTTGATCTTATAAGCTTGTGTTCGTCTTATCGTTATTTCATTATCATGTACTCATATCTATTGTACTCATATCTATGTGTGGATCTATGACCGTATCTATGTCATGCCTATCAGTTAAATTATCCTTGTATCATTGAAGTTGTTTTAGTGAGCACATTTTGAAGATATCTAAAATAGAGGGGGAGTTTGTCTCGATGTGTGCTCACATCGAGGGGGAGCCCGTCTCTATTTTACATATTATATGCAAATCCTTATGTTGTCATCAAACACCAAAAAGGGGGAGATTGAAAGGACATCTCTTGCCTAAATAAGTTTTGTGTGTTTGATAACAACATGAGTGACATCTCATTGTGTGCTAAGTGTGATAGGTACATTTAATAAGTCAAGACGGAAGAGAATCATCCAAAAAGGGTTAAGACAAGCGAAGACGGAGCAAGTAAATCCTTTGTTTTGTTGGTCCGGAATTCATCCGGATTGGTCCGGAATATTCCGGATGGTCCGGAATTTTCCGGACTCAGTCCGAACAAATTCCGAGGTGACCTCAAAATGGTTCTGTTAGGGTTTCGGATTTCACCCGGAATCGTCCAGAAATTTCCGGATGACCCGGAATGGATCCGGATGGTCCGGACTGGATCCGGAATATTCCGGGTCATTCCGGACGACCTGTTTCGGGCTGAAACGGCTAGTTTTTGGAGGACCTATATAAGGGCATCTCTTCTTCCTCAAGAGCTACCACGACCAAAAGAAGAACACCACCATTGTTTGAAAGCTTCAAATCAATAGATCTCCCTCTCTAGCCACTCAATCACTTAGCCCTTTGGGGATTTGAGAGAGGAGACCTAGATCTACACTTCAACCAAACCAATTTGATTTCCCCCTTGATTTGTGAGAGGGGGCTTGCTACTCTTGGTGTTCATTGGAACCCTAAGAGGTTGTGGTCCTTCGGAGCTTTGGGAGCTACGAAGACTTTGCCGGGAGCCACCAATTAAGTTGTGGTGCGTGCCCCGGCCTTGGGCATCGAGTCTTGGCGGCTCGGTGCATTTGGTGAAGACCCTCCAACTTGTGGAGTGTGCTTCATCCTTGTAAAGGTTCTAGTTGTCAACCTCAACGGCAACATAGTGACAAGTGCCTCGCCCCATCGGTGGTAAGTCACAACGGAGATACGGTGTGCCATATCAAGGCTACTCGGTGTTTCACTTTGGTGAACACCGCGCCGCTCCAACGGAGATTAGCTTCCATTGGGAAGTGAACTTTGGGATAAATCTTCGTGTCATCTTGTTGTGTATCTTTGCACTTACCTTTACTTTTTAGCACTAGCTTACTATATCTATATCTTGTGCTAGTGATCTTTGCTCATCATATAAGGTTGTTCACCTAGTTGCATATTCTAGAGAACTTATATTTGAGCAATATTCTTTTAAAATGAAAAAGAAGTAAAATTTGTAGTTAACCTATTCACCCCCACTCTAGTTAACCTCATCAATCCTTTCAATAGCATAAGTCATCATAAACAACCGTATCCCGTTTTATTTCTACCTTCTGTTTCTTTTTGGTTTGGTTGTGTTTTGGGTGATGTTTAATAGGGGAATCGTGGTCATAAGTGTAGCAAGCATCAATTCCCTCAAAAAGGGATATTTCAAGAGAATCCATAGGAACCTAACATTCATCCTCCTTTGGTAAGCATGGAGGGCAATCAAATAGTGTAAGATTTGAGGAGTTACTATCATTAGAAGGTGAGCAGGGGTAGATACTCCATTCTTCCTATTTTTGTTCGTCACTTTGTTCCTCTTTTTCATCCAATGAGCTTTCAGTTTCAACAATTTCTTCTTCCACGGTTTCCTGCAAGCCAACAATCTCTTCTTTTGGAGGATAAGTTCTCTCAAGAAATTCAGTAATATAAGGATTATCATTGTAATACTCAAGGCATTATCCAAGTATAACAAAATTTTCAGATTTGTAAGAAGCATCATCAATATCTTTAAGCACAGAAGTAATTTCATAGGCACCCATAAAACAAACAAATTCTTTAGCATAAGAAGCCAATATTTTTATTATCATTATAATAACATTGGAAAGGGAGGTGTTTATGCCTCCTACAGCAAAAAGATTCATTAAGGCACCAGGATTCATCATATGTAGAGCAAAAGTTTTCAGCAAGACTATTCAATTTATTTATTTGTGCCCATAAGTGTTTCCTTTTTTCAGACAAGTGGTATTGCTTATAATATTTCTGTTGTTCCTCCGTGAACCCACCTTGCCAATAACATCTAGTCTCAAACAAAGTAACCATTGATAGCAAGTAAAGAACAAGACATAATAACAGGACAAAACCGAAATAAACTAGGTGCTGGAATTTTTAATTTTTTTGTGTTTTTCAGTTTTAGAGCAAACGAAAGGCAAAACAAGACTAACAAAAAATATACTAAGCAAGACAATAACAAAGTAAAGTGAAAGGATGTGTGAAACTCCCCTAGCTGAACCTTCCAAGTCCCCGACAACAGCGCCAGAAAAAGCTTGATGGCGTGTTGACGGAAAACTTGGTAGTTCGAGAAGTCTTCTTCAAATCCCCGGCAACGGCGCCAAAAAAAGCTTGCTTGTTGGCATGATCACACGTTCGCTGGGGAACCCCAAGAGGAATGTATGATGGAGTAAAGCAGCAGTTTCCCTTGATTACAAAACCAAGGTTGTCGGATCCAGTAGGACTAGGAGAAGGCTTAGCGAGGTGTCAATCTACTCTGGCGCTTATAGATTAACGCGGACCTGCACACAATCACAAACAAGTACTTTGCTACAACGAAACAGAGAGTTCGTCGATCTCTCCGGCTTGCCGAACACAAAGGATTAATTGTGCAGATGTAAAATATGATGAGAGTGAAATATGACTAGCGAGCAAATGATGATGAAAAGTTATTAAAACGGTTGTAAACAATGTAGGAAAATAGGACCGGGGTCCACAGATCAGTAGCGGTGTCTCTCCAAAAGATATGCATGACGCGTAAATAAATTACAGCATGGCAATTGACAGAATTGTGGTCGCACAGCAATGCTATCATTAAACAATATAGTTCACCGTTTCATCTAATATGGGCATTACGTCAAAATACATAGACCGATATCCAACTACATCTATGACTAATAATCCACCCCGGGATCGCTATCCAGCATGTCACCCAAAAGTATTAAGTTGCAAGCAACAGATCATTGCAATAAGCAAAGTGCATAATGTAAGCAATGTAAATAACACAAGGAAATCACACTGCTATTTTCTCCCTAGTGGCAACAACACATCTCTAGTCTTAATCATTTCTGTCAACCCGAGCTCAGACAAAGCGAGGCATGAACCCACTATCTAGCATAAATACTCCCTCATACAACACTAATAATTACTTGGCCAAAGCATCCACTAGCATCGAAGAGCATGCAAGATCATAGATAAAACATAACACATAGATGAACAAAAGTAATGACTTCAACAATTCATCGGATCCATGCAAACACAATCATGTAGCATTTACAGATAATATGATCTTGATCATGATAGGCAGCTCACAAGATCCGAGCAATGGAGTACAAGGAGGAGAGACAACCATCTAGCTACTGCTATGGACCCGTAGTCCCATGGTGGACTACTCACGCATCATTTCGGAGGCAGGCATGGCGGTGTAGATGCCTCCGATGTTGATTCCCCTCTCCGACAGGGTGTCGGGAAGAGCTGTAGAACCCTCCCGAAGTAGGGTTGGCGATGGCGGCTGCCTCGGACGTCTTCTGAAAAATATGATCGGGTACTTAGGGTTTTCGGGTCGAAGACTAATTTATAATCAAAGGGGCGACTCGAGGAGGTGAAGGAGCCGCCCAGGTGGGGCCGCGCATGGAGGGCGTCTGGAGGCTGTGGCCTCCCCTCCGGGCGTCCTTCTGGCTCCGTCTTTGTTTCATCTTGGAAATAAATCCCGTAAATTTTCAACGCATTACGAGAAACTTCTCAGAACAACTTTTATGAAACAAAAGGACAGCTGAAAACAGGAACTGGCACTCGGCATCTTGTTAATAGGTTAGTTTCATAAATCATGCCAAAATGATATAAAAACATTATAAAAACATGTGGCACTGATATATAATCAAGCATGGAACATAAAAAATTATAGATACGTCGGAGACGTATCAGCGGGCGCGTCGAGGGTGAGTACCGCGCGGCGCCGCGAGGGGCCAACTGCGTCCGGAGAGGAGGGCGCCACCTGTTCCTGTGTAGCAAAAGGGAAACAATGCTCATCAAAGTAAACGTGTCGGGAGGTGATGACACGGTGAGACACGGGATCATAGCAGCGGTAGCCTTTGGTGTTAGCAGGGTAACCGAGAAAAACACACGGGATGGATCGTGGAGCAAGTTTGTGAGGAGTGGTGGCAGCTATACTAGGGTAACAACGACAGCTGAAGATGCGAAGGCCGTTATAAGATGGAGGAGACCCAAAAAGGAGGTGGTGAGGAGCATAGTTCCATCGGGTACGACAAGGACGAAGGTTAATGAGAAGGGTGGCGGTGGCGAGAGCATCAGGCCAGAACTGAGGGGGTATGTGGGCATGAAACATAAGAGTGCGGGTGCAATCATTGAGTGTGAGAAGGACTCGTTCAGCCCGACCATTTTGCTGTGAAGTATATGGACACGTAACACAAAAGACGGTGCCACTGCCATGAGTGGTGAGAAGAGTGCGGATGGTGAGGTTGTCGAATTGTTTCCCGTTATTTGTTTGAAGAGCGTGTATGGGGCGGCCAAATTGTGTAGCAACGTAAGAGTAAAAGGCGACAAGGGTAGCCAGAACATCTGATTTCTTACGTAAGGGAAACGTCCACACAAATGGGAGTAATCATCCAATATGACAAGATAATAGACAAAGCCAGAAATAGTGGGAATAGGCGAGGTCCATACATCACTATGAATTAACTCAAAAAGATAAGACACAACTGTGGATGAAGCACTAAAGGGGAGACGCACATGTTTGCCCAGACGATAGGCTTCACAAGTGTGAGCTTCCGTTTTATTACATGAAAAGGAGAAACCCCTAATTATTTGACGCAGAGTGGTGGAGCTAGGATGGCCGAGACGAGCATGCCAAAGATCGACGCCGACGGAGAGAGCCCGAGGTCCAGCGGTGGCTGGCGACGGCTAGACGGGGTACAGGTCGCCGAGACTATCACATCGGTGGATGACCATCCGGGTGCGAGCGTCCTTAACAGAAAAACCAAACACATCAAATTCGAAAGTTATAGAATTATCACGGGAAAGATTACGAACAGATACTAAATTGTGAATGAGATGTGGTGAAACTAAGACATTATGGAGAGACACTTGTTTAGAGTTAGATGGAAAATGAGTGGAACTGATGTGAGAAATAGGAAGGCCGGCGCCATTGCCGACAACGATGCGAGAGGAAGTGGAAGTGGGGGAAACAGAGGATAGGTTACCCGGGTGAGCAGCCATGTGGGCGGAGGCGCCGGTGTCCATGAACCAGTCACCACCACCGGTGTAGGAACCGGGAGGCGGCGGCTGCTGCAGGGTGGTGTAGAGCGCCGGATCGTAGGTAGGCAGCGCGGCCGGCTGATAGGCCGGGGCAGCCGTCTGGTAGGCCGGAGCGGCCGGCTGGTAGGCCGGGGCACCGTGCTGCGGCGCGGCGAAGTGAGCCTGATGAGCTTGTAGGCGTGGTCCAAGGATGCCGAGGGCGGGCGCTTGGGGCACCGGCATAGTGTAGGCGTGCACCACGCCCGTCCAGGGGTTGTGGCCGCCACTCCAGGGCGGCGTAGGTTGCTGGTGGCCGACGTGCGGCGGGGCACCAGTGTTGTCGCGCGGCTGGCCACCGCGTCGACGGCGGCGTCCACCGCCGTTGTTGTGGCTCTACTGTTGCTGCTGCGGTGGAGGCGCAAGGGCGGGTGCCGGGGGCACCGGGAGGCGCGACTGGAATGGCGGAGGGGCCTGGGCACCGCGAGGGGGGTTGACGCTATTGCCGCTGGCCCAAAGCGTGGTGTGGGCGGCGCGGGTCCTCATGTTCTTCTGGCGCCGTTCCTCAAGGCGGAGGTAGTCGACTGCCCGCTCGAAGGTGGGATTGGCCATGAGGGTGAGGTTGGAGGCGGCGTTGCCGAGGTCCTCGCCGAGGCCGGCAGTGAGGGTGGAGAGAAGAAGCTCATCCCCAATCTTGAACCCGATATCGTTGAGCTCATCCACGAGGGTCTTGAGACGTAGACAGTAGGCGTCGAGGCAAAGGTCGTTCTGATGGCAGCCGAAGAACTCCTGCTACAAGAAGACGATCCGCTAGAGTTTGTTGTTGGTGAAGAGGGCGGTGATCTTGGTCCACACCGTGTAGGTGTCGTCGCCGTCACGGACGATGGTATGGAAGATGTCCGGGCAGACGGTGAGGAAGAGCCAGCGGATGATGGTGGCGTCGATCGCCATCCAATCGGCATTGCGGCGCAGGGCAAGGAGGTCCGCGGAGCCGTTGACGTGGTCGGAGAGGTGGTACTCGCGGAAGAGGAGCTTGAAGTAGGTCTACCATGCGTAGAAGTTAGCGGAGGCGTGAGAAAGCTTGATAGGGACATGGTCGGAGATGGGGACGTCGCGGATGTGCGCGGGGTTGGGGGCGGCGGACTCGAAGCTGGAGGAGCCGAACGGGTTGCTGTGGTTGGAGACGGAAGATGACATGGCGGCCACCAGTTGGGGTGAAGGGCGGCGGCCGACTTAGGGTTAGGGTTTGTGGGGAGGCGGCCGCCGACTTGAGAGGCGGCGGCGGCGGCTGGTAGGGAGTAGAGGGGAAGGGGGAGAGGTGGGTGGTGCGGCGGCCGGTTTGGGGTGGAGGGCGGCGGCCGGCAGGAGAAGAGGAGGCGGCGGCCGACTAGGGTTAGAGGAGGGGCGGCGGCCGGCTAAGGTTAGGGGGGCCGAAGGAAGCCTGATACCATCTAGAAGAATATGATGCAACTCTCGATGTATTGATCGGGTGCATATGCACATATATAAGCCACGTCCTCTATTATACAAGGAAGGAGGAGGGCTAAACACACACGTAATACCTATACAACACTTATACTCATCGTATTCCTTTTAATCGAAGGAGGCCTCAGAGTTCCTGCGAAAGTAGTGATGGCCTGGTTTTACATGGCCACGAAACGTGGCAACTCTCTACCTGCTCTGTTCCTTCTCGATAAATGCAAGTAGCTGCTGCCTGCTGCTAGTAGTAGTAATCTGTGCGTGTGTGCATGCATGCACGCCAATGATGATCCGGTAGGTAGTCCGCCAACAAGCTACGTAGATAGATACTGCTGCAATTCCTGCCGCACTTATGCTCGCCGCAGTTCGCCGCCATCCCGGCCGGCCGGCCGGCTGCTGCCTGTGAGGCGCCCCTCTCATGCGTGCAGGAGCATCGACGGCATGGGCTCATGGACGCTGACTTGGGCATCGGAGGAGTGACGGCAGCTAGCTTCTAGCGGCCCGTCTAATCGGTGGAGGAGACGAACTTTCATACAGATGGTGAGATCACTGAGATTAGAAGCTCAGAAGATGTCTATGTTATGAGCCGACCTATCCATTGGCGTGACAGTCTACCGATCCGATCATCGGAGTAGTACTTTAGGGTGTGTTTGGTAGCCTGTGTGTGTTGGGCATGGCCTTCCCAACTGAGACAGGCTCACCTCATACGGGTTGGGCTGAGATATTGGTGCTTGTTTGGTGGCTTGTATCTGTTAAGACAGGTTGAGATGAGGTGTTGTTTGGTGTATTTGTATCTGCTGAGATAGGCTGGGATAAGCTGAATTTACAAATAGGTCCAAATTCTTACATAAAGGACCCTGGCAGAAATAAAACAAAGCAATCAAGTCCTCAAAGGCTTGGAAGCTAGCAGTTCATCGGCTGCGCTGGGAGCTCGTCGTCGGCGAGAGCAGGCGAGCAACTCCTCGGCGGCGCGGCAGCGGCTCTCCGGCAGGTCGAGGCGCGGTAGCGGCAGACGAGGTGCAACATCGACGCTCCGGCTCTCGGTTGGGCTCCGGGGAGCAGCTCGTGCGGCGCTCGTCCGGGCTTGCGGGAGGAGGAGGGCCCAATGGCGGAGGAGACCTCGGCGGCGGGGGCGGGCACGACGGCGGCGGAGTCCTCGGCGTCGGGGGCGGGCGCGGCGACGGAGGCCGGCGTCAAGGAGGAGGCGGCGCGCGGTAGCGGCAGACGAGGAGGAAGCGGCGGGAGGAGGAGGGAGCGGCGCGGGCGCGGCGGCGGAGGCCGGCATCGAGGAGGAAGCGGCGGAGGCAGGCGTGGAGAAGGTTCCGGCGGTGGAGGATTGGGAGGAGGTAGGAGAGGTGGAGTGAGAGAGAGCGGGATGGGGGGAGGGGGGAGAATGAGAGCGGGGGCGGTTGACCCTGTTGGTTTCGGCCCAGGTGCGGGGACGCGGGGGACGATTTTCCGGTCGAGGCCAGCCCTGCCGAGTAGCGAAGCTCGATTCTAGCTTCTCTATCGGGCAGGGCTGAGAGCTCTTTTCTGGTTGAGCTGGGCACTGCCCACACGGTAAAACCGGGCTACCAAACAGATAAATTTTCAGAAATCTCGGTTGGGCTGGGAATTGGTGGGTTAGCCCGGGCTACCAAACACACTCTTATATAGCCAACAAATACGACCCGGGTAGTCGCCGTTTGAGCATTGCATTGTGCGCGGCCTTAAATACCTCACCCAATTTCGGCCACCTCCGCATCGTCGGCGCGGCCCTCGCCGCATACGTACCGGTCGATCGACCTGACCCGGCCGACCGTGCTGGCCGGGTAAGTTAATTGCATAACCTTATTTACGGCGCAATGCAATTCTGCGCGTGCACAGCACCGGTTTCTGAACAGGAGAAACGCTGTTGATACGGATGTTACTCGTCAGGCATCGTATATGTGAAGGGTATAATTTGTCCTAAATGACTCTTTAGAAAACAAGTCACTTTGTGGTTACTCGGATAACTTTCAACGAGCTATGACCCCTTCTAGATACGTCATTCACAATGGATTATTTGAATAGGTAGATACAACATTTGTATTAGCTTATTTGAAATTGCGTGGTGGCTAAGGCTGCGTTTGGCACCAAAGTTTTTTTTGAAGTATTTCAATAATACTATAGTTTCTCAAAATACCATAATTTTAAATATACTATGATGTGTTTGGTTGTGACTAAATAATGTCATATTAATACTTTAGTATTCCTAAACCATACTATTTTTTAAGTATTGGATGGAAAAACAACCTTGGACCTATTTTTTCTGAAACTGGAGTATACTACTCAGTTTTAGTATACTTTGGTTTTAAAAAACTTTGCTGCCAAAACAGGCTCCTATAAAATAAGTCATTTATAATGGCATATCTTTTGACTGGCGGGAATCTCAAAGGGTTCGAAAAACAGTTAAGCCTAGGAGATACGCCAATACAAATGGCTTATTCGAAAGGAGTTATCCATTTTTGCACCTCGTAACCCCAATAAGCCAATGCGAATTGTATGTTTACCTATTCAAATAAGCCTTTATAAATGGCTTTTTTAGGAGGGGCTATATTTGGTTGAAATTTTTCTGAGGGGCCAATAGTGGTTGGAAGTTTTGAAAACGGCCTTTTAGGACATACCTATACCTCTTATGAAGCAGAACCCCACTAAGATGCATTAATTATATTTCTATCTCAATATGTAAGCTATCCACATCATACACTATTTTAGCCAATCAAAATGTCCATGTTATCTCCACTAACAATAGTTAATAACAGTACATCTTTCATGCAACCTATCCATGTCATATATTTTTTGCCATATAATTTTCCACGACACTAATATTTAGTCCTCAAATATTCAACAATTTCAGGAAAATTAAAATTAGTGTCTCGACTATTGTGATCAACTGGATCTTGACAATTGAATATTTCATTTACATAATAATTTTTAAATTAAAAGAAATTCCCGCTGCAACACGCGGAGTATTCTTCTAGTTGTATATATGAAGGATACGAAAGGGTTAAAAAAAAGGTTGAAAGAAATGGTGAAATGTTCTCTTTCCTACAAGCATGGCTCAGGCTCGTATGAGAAAATTTGCTAAAAGCCACCACAATTGGGTTAGGGTCTTAAAAAAACATCAAGATGCAATTATTTCGCAGAAATCGACCACAGTTCGATAACAACGGAGCAAGAAACTGATCGGTCCATTTGCATGGTAAAATCAAATTCTGACTGGTGTACCCCAGTGTCTTACGTAGCAGGGGAAAACGGCTAGAAATCAGACCGTCGTTAACACCGCTCTTGTCGGACGCATCTGAGAAAACCTTGCCTTATCTCTCCCTCATCACTCCATTGCTCCATTTCTCTCTCCCGCTTCTGCCCGCACCGCCGCTGGATCGTCATGCCGTCCTGGAACGACGGTGTGACCAGCTGCGAGGATGTGAGTTTTTTTCCCTCGTATTGGATGCTAGGGTTAGGGTTCTGGTTTGGGGATTTTGTCTGCCTAGTGCTCACGATGTTTGATTGACAGCGCCTTTCGCCTATTTACAAGATTTTGGTTCTCTTTTAGGTGCCCGAGACACCGTATGATCCTGATTTCTATGGCACGGACAGTGTGACCATTTGGGGAAACAAATGAGATATGTGACATTTGGTGGACCCAACAGTGAGAGAATATTTTTGGGAAGTGCCAGATCGGTTAGTATTCAATTATTGCTTTATTTTGTCCTGGAATTATCTGCATTATATTTATATTTTGTTTTAGTTCATGTTCTGTCAGAGATGCATTCTGCAGTTAAGCCGCAATTTTACATAGTATTTGTGTAAGTACTAATTTAGTTATTGTATAAGTAATGTTTGGTATTTTTTCAGTAAACTGCAAACTGTCGTGGGCAATGGGTTAATGTATTCCAATTTTTTCAGCTATTTTTTAGTGAGGAGAGGTATGTTCAACAGTGAGTTTGGTTGATCCAAAGTGGCCTGAGCATGTCGAGGAGGGTGCAGAAAAAAATGACAATCAGTGAACACAACAATGTAGCCATCTATGACGTTGTACCAGTCATCTTCGGTCATTTTTCTTCTATGAAACTGATGCGTTTTCTAGGACACATTGTAGGGGGGGAAAAAACCCAACAAGGCTAGATCCTAGATATGACTTGTCAATGGGTCATGGTCCTTCCATAAAAAACATAATGCCCAGTACCGGATCTTCCAATTTGTGAGACATCTGATGCAGGGAGAGAAGAAATCAGGGCACTGATATACTAGTGATGGTGCACCATGTGAAGTGTTGATGTATAACCTATGGCTTTCCAAAATTTACACCAGTTGCAACAGCAGCTCCAGTGATCTTCCAAAACAGCATTTCTTGGTATTTGCACTACATACCCAGTAGTAGGAAGATCATAGCAAACTATGCTCGCGGGTCGCCAACTCGTTGCTGTCTCCTCTCGCTCACCAGTAGTAAGAAGATCATAGCAATCAACTTTGGACAGACTCTTCATGTCACCTGCATCATACACCACACCATAACTACATTGGAAATAACTTCCGAAAAAGCAGCAACGCTTCTAGAATATCAAGCAAATTTCAACATAAGATGGAACCGTGTATAATCATTCTGAGCTAATTTGAACACCTCCTAAGCAACACAAGGAGTAAGACTTACCCATCATGCATCTGCTTTCGCTTTTTATTTACACTATTTGCTGTTGGCTGGTATTTTCTGGACCTGAACACCTCGGAATCACTATCAATGTTGCTAACATTCGCATCAGAACCCCTTGATAGAGCAAGACTATCAAGAATGGCTGGATCAAGTGAGGTTTCTTTTAGTCGTTCTTTGAAAGTTTCCAGCAAAACAATCCCTGGAAAGCACAAGCATAAGCATGTTCAGCAAAGAGATTGCACCAAACATGTGATGGAAGACATTGAGCAAAAGGCTAGTATTCTCAAGAGATAAATGCTACTACCACTGTCTCAAATTATAAGACGTTTTGGTAGGCTATTTTGGCTTGCCAAAACGTCTTGTAAATTGGGATGGTGGTAGTACAGTTTTCATACACATGTAAATGAGTCAATAATTACAACATATTTTGTATAAAGTCAGCCGAAAGACTGGTTCACTAACAGATTTTCTTTGAGTATGCTGCAACTATGTATATTTTTGAGCGGACTGTATCCTACAACTCTGGATCAGCCAAGTCCTATTCTACGAATTCAAACTATTGTTATGGCCATAAGGGCACGTACATAACAACAATGTACGAAAAAAACTAAAATCGGCACATCACCATGGAAAACAGGCACTAGCCACACCATTGGCAATTAACTCATTGCAAGCAGTCTACCAGCACAAAATTTCCTTTTAGTTGTTATTGCAGGGAGCATATTAGTACAATGGATGCTACGGGGATTGCGTAGCTCAAGATTGGGCGTGGAACCCATCATGTCATCCCAGTTGGGTCCGATGGAAGACGGGAGGAGGAGGTGCCTTTGTTTTCGATGTAACGAGCATGCTCCCAAATTCGTTCACATGAAACTGATAGCACAGGAGACTGTACCGAGAGCTCGCAGCGTGCGCAGATCAAACGCGTCGGCGAGGTGAGGGCGGCCGGCGGTCTCCGCCCGCTTCACGGCAAGCATCTTCAAGCTGATGAGGAAATCCTGCACACCACCACCATGGAACCTCTCGTTAGGAACGAGGATAAAAGCAAAGCAGGGGGACAAGATATGCAGAGGGAGAAACAATAGGAGGATGGGGGCGTGACGAACGAGCTCGGGCTCGGAGAGGGTCGCTAGCCACTGCGATTCCTCGGTGCTAGTGCTGTTGCTCTCGGATGCCGCCGGAGATGGATCTTCACGGCCGCCGCTGGCGGGTGCGCGGCGTGGCGCCTCCATGAGAAGATGAGAAGAGGGGAGGAGCGAGAAGACGAGGGTTTGTGTGTGTTTGATTAGAGCTTCGTGGGCTAAGAAGCCCAGTTTGTTTGGGTCGACTAAACTGTGAATGCATGTCCACCGTGAGTGCCTTCATTAAGGCCCCAATCCGGAAGTCCTATTTACCAAGAGCAAATAAATAAGACATTGCTAAGTTCAAGCTACAAGTGAAGGGACTATTCAAGATAAGTACATTTAGGGCTGTCGAGTTACTACTGACTACCGTGGGATCGAGATATAACAAAATTCGGGTGTAATCCGAAAAACGGTAATGGAGCTCGAGCTACATGTAGTTCGTTTTTTGCAAAATTCAAAATCGATCTTTTTAGTTTTTAATCAAGAAAAAAAATCCCATACGTAGATAATGTCAAGATCTAAAAGCGTGTAAAATTTCAACTCAAAATTCGTTGTATTTTGGGCTAAAAAAAAAAGAAAAATTGGGCAAAAATTCATTTATTTGAACTGTGTATTGTTCACCACCCAGATCCACCCATTTGTCATTTTTTTCTAGCCCACAATACAAAGAATTCAGAGTTCAAAGTTTGCACACTTGTAGATCTTATCACTATCTACATCTGGATTTTTTTTCGATCTTTTGGAAACGTCAAAATGTAAATTTTGAATTTTTCAAAAACGAGCTACATCGAGGTCGGGCTAAAAAATGCCGCACTCATACTCGCACATTCTACCATACATGGAACTACTACATATCATTTGCCTCAAGCATTAAGATCAATGTCAGATGGCCTACTCTACCAACAAGTATATCTATACCTAATAATAATAATAATAATAATAATAATAATAATAATAATAATAATAATAATAAGGCTTCTTTGGTCGGTAGGCTTCTTTGGTCGGTCCGTCGAAATTTTACCGTTTTACCCTCCCACCAAAACACTAAGGTTTCTTCCCTCAAATTTTCATCCGTTTGGTTTGGTTGGTACGTCAAGCCCCATTTCCTTCGTCCGTTAATTTTCGTACGTCGCAGCCTATTTTCTCCGTGTACTACAAGGACTCGATCGTCCGTCGCCTCTCCTCTCCTCTGAGAGACCAAACTCTCCCACGTGAACTCCTGTACGGTACGTTCTACGTGTAGTACTACGAATCCATCGAGTCTCAGCAGTAACTATAAGCTACGGTGTTCCCAAAGAAAATTCACCCACCACAGGCACGGCGCCGATTCGCAGCAGAGGCTGCCGCCGCCATCACCTTAGCTGCCAAACGGCTGGTGGCGGTGCATGAGAAGCACAAAGCCGGCGAGACATCGCATGCATAGAAGGAGGCACCACTCATCACCATGACGTGGTCGGGGAAGAGCAGGGACAGCAGCTGGCGCTGGCGTTGTTCGACCTTCGACAGCAATCCGGCCGGATCGGGGCTTCATGCGACCTGTTCGACAAATCATCGTCGGTGGATTGGAGACGGCATTGGTCGAGTTACTGAGCGAGCTCGCAAAGCCGGCCGGGCGGCCGGGTGCGGTGCTGGCTCAACATGCTCGCCGCACGACGCAGCAGGCTGCAGGCGCTGCACCGACAGCCACGATCCAACTGGCCCTGTTGCCTAAAGAGCCTCCGGCCTTGCCGCCACCTGATATGGAAATAATGAGAGTAGCATGCACGAGTCACGACCTGCCTTGGATTCATGGCTGGTGATTGGTGAAGCTGTGTCCGATGAGGAGAAACGGATCAGGAAGAAGAGGTAATGTTTGATTTTTTTTCTGCGTTTTAATGTTCTTTTTTCTAATGCAGATCGCGTGCATATTTATCAGATTTTTGTGCTCTGCTTGAAAGTAATATTTTATAAAGCAAATTTCTTGGATGTACACCATGATAAATCATCGAAGCATCCTAGCTGTCCAATTTGATCATCTTGACGTAAATATATGGATGGGCTAATGGAGTTAAGACAAATTCTTAATCTAATAACCCTTCAGTGCTTGCTACTGCTGCTCGTGTGTGTGCATGCCGCTGTTGTGCGTGTGTGCTTGCTTGATATTGCTTCTAGACATTGTGTGAGAGAGCGGAGATGATTGAGAGATTTATTTGTGCTACTGCTTCTTTGAGAGCAGGAATGCGAGATAATAGAGATTTATTACGTTGATTTTGCAGATTATCGCCATAACCACCTGATCCATCTAGAGCTCGTCATTGTCGGACGACAAGGATGACATACAGTGGCAGTGTGTCAGGTTGACCATACCGGGCGTGGCCCACCCATCTCTTCAACTTTTCCTTTATAATTTGTCTAAAATTTGGCCCATTGACATCAAAATACACACGTACAGCCCAGCCTCCACTAACCGGCCCACCTATGGTTTGGTCTCACGCTCCGCTACTGATGACATGGCAAAAAGAGTATTGGTAACTTCCAGGCTGCGATTTGCTTCTTTACAGACTTTTCACAACATGCATTTGTATGATATGGTTGATTAGTATTGTTGTTTACTTTGCATTTTGTGTACAACAAACCATGGATGAGCTAGAAAACAACTACTTCCCCCGATCCTAAAAAACGGTCGTGGTTTATGCTATAGAGTTGTACGTGTATTCAGTTCTATCCCCACGACACATAATACGGATCAGAGGGAGTATTCTTTATCCGATGTTTGGAAGAGCATATGATCAACTGCCGACGCTTTCTTCCATACAACTTGTTTTGATTCAACTTAGTGTGTACAAATGGTCCTGAAAATTTGATTTGTTTTTTGCAGTTTCTCTGACAATCTGAAGTCCATCAAAGAAAACAAGGCATGGGTGAAGTCCTCCGAGGTGCTCAAGAACAGTTTGAAGATCTCCTAGGTCATTTCATGTTAGTTATCATGCCATATTATTAAGTTATGCCTATTTTCTCGATTAATACCAAAAAAGCATTATTATTTTTCTAATATCATATGTTTCTCGGAGAAATTTATCGTAATACTAATCTGCCAGAGATTTATGTAAGAAGTAGCTGCAATTATCAATTTATGGCAACAATGTGCTAATTTGAAATAAAAGCAAATTAATATTTGCCTTAATTTGTGTACAACATTTGTATCGTTTTTAGGTAGCAATCTATCTCATAGCAACAAATGGGAAACCAAAGAAAAGATTTCATCTTTTTGAAGAAACTAAATAGTGGCATATACTACTACATTCTGCAAGGTGGAGGCTAGCATCATAGATGGATACAACAATTGTTGTTGTGATGCCTTTTTTGCCGTCTCTACTATTGAGTCTTTGAGTAGAAAAGGGAGTTTGATTCTCGGTGTGATGACATTTTTTTCTCCATTGCAACGCACGGGCATTTTTGCTAGTCTTAATAAAGCACCAAAAAAGGCTCCGATCATCGAACCCCGAGTGACAGTACAAACTACCACATATTCATCACAGAATGCTTTAAATGATGAAGTTTGATGAAAAAATACAAAGTTAATTCCCAGGTTTTTCAAATAAATTATCCTAATCCTCGTTGAAATAGTCAAACTTTATACAAGCTCACAAGCAAGCAGGCCACTTGCACACACTATGTCACGAGGCATATGCAAAGAAGGCACTTGAAAGCAGTGGCATGGAAGATTACAATCCATCTCATGTTCTAGTGGTCAGAACCTTGTCTTAAATTGAGCAAGAAGAGTGAAGCACCAGCAGATGATGCAACAAAGTGTAGAACTGTGGCTGGAAGTTTGAGGTATCTTGTTAACACAAGGTCTGACTTGGCCTATTAATTTGGGATAGTGGGCCCTTAATGGAGGCACTCACGGTGGATTATAGGACTGTTGTGAAACATATAATTAGATATATGAAAGGGACAAAACTTGTGCTATGTTTATTTGAAGGTGAAGAAGAAATAGACGATCAAAGTACTCGCTTACAATGATAGTGATATGGATGGAGATATTGACGTCTACAGCGATACCTCGGGCGTGGTTACCCCAAAAGCAGAAAGTGGTTGCCTCATGTGGAACCGAGTATATCATAGTTGCAACGGTTACATCAATTGGTGTGGCTAGAAAAACTACTTGGTGATCTTACCAATCAGGAGCCAAAACAAGAGTCCCTCAACACTGACAATACACGGTGATAGAAGAAAGCACACCAGTAGAGGGCATCACTAAGCAACATGGAATAAAGTAAGATCAAAGTCAACTACGGTTGCATCGATGATTAGTTTAGGGCAACTTTTACAGTACCCTGGTACTCCAAAATCATGCGATGGAGTACCAGCTCGATCTGACCGTCCGTGATGAAAGGGCATGTTGGACTTTTTGGCTGCCATCCCGATACACCAGGAGTAGCCATTATCAGCGGAAAAAAAAATCTGAACATGCCGATTGAGATTCATTTTTGGCTCGCCACCGCCGCCATCTATCGCTGCCGCCGCCGATTCCATTGTTGTGAATTTCCGCTCTGCCGCCATCGATATAAGACTTCTCTCGTGCCTTACCCGCGTACGCCGGGATCGACCGAGACCCTCGCCGCTGCGTTCCCTCCTCACGCGGTCGTCTCCGCCGTGAACGACCGTTCTCGCGCTGCCGTCCCGGTCGACGGTCCCTCCTCCCACTGAACGCGTGACGGTGTTCAGGTCGACGGTCTCTCCTTCTCCTCCGCGCGTCATGCACAGGCTCCATCTTGATTTGGTTGATTGATAATCCTTGTTGCTTTGCTTTTTTTTTGTTCCGCTGGCTGCTCGCTGTCAAGTGTAGGCTAGGCTATTCTTCATTGTTGTATTGGCTTGTCCTAATCCGATTCAGTCAAAGACAATTTCTATGGTGTCTTGCACTAGTACAAGTTTCTGAATGCAAGATATATAATAAAAGTCCATGTATTACAAGCATTTTATCTGCAAGTTTTATAAAAAAAAGATACATCTCAACTTAAATTGTAACAATTGGCCTCTTATTTGTACTTCAGCCTTTTGTAATTGCAGGTTTTGTAAATTATTGGCCAGACATACATATGTACTGAGTATGATGGTTTGATAATTGCAGGTTTGGAGGATGGATGCTTCTGACGACTTCATAGAGGAGAGAAGAATATCTAATGATGGTCTCATGGTCAGTAAGATATTTGACCCCGGGGAAACATTATCGGTGGTGAGGTGCGAGTGCTGTCATCAAAGGATTGTCATTCGCCTCGTTTCCAAGTCCGAGGAGAATCTAGGGTCGATTTTTTTTGGTTTATGTTCTGAAATCCACACAACCAAGTCTGTAATTAATGCATTTTTGTTTCCGTTTTCTTTCGATTTCATAGAATAAGGGAAGCGGACTTGGGGATGGTTTTGCGATTTTTTTCTTCTGGCTTGAAGCCTACATGGAGAAACTGCTGAAGATTGGTGTTCCTGTTCCGCGTGTGGAGCTTCAGTTGGGTGCTTGCTTTGGTTGCGGATGAACAGAACATGATATGTGAGCTAGGCCCTTTAACTATGGGTGCAATTTCGGCACTGCGGAAGAACATCAGCTGTTTGGAAGAGAAGACTGATAGGGAGCAGAAAATTAACTTTCAGATGCGAGAAGATGTTGCTGCCACAACAATGAACCATCAGTTGGAAGAGCCGGTCTCCATTGGGAAAATGATATTGTGTGTACTAATGTTAGCAGTGATTATGTATGCAGTAGTGACGCTAGATTGATGATCTTTATGTAATGAATGCAGCAAATCAGTTCTTGTATGCGCTACATTTTGATCATCAGACTATTGAAAATTTCACCATGATCTTTCCTGTTTTTTGGACATTCAAATCTGCACAGCAAATAATATACATCACATGTCCAAACCATGCGATAGAAAATTCAGTTTTAATATCACACAAACATCAAAACAACACCAGATCAAAGAAACATCAGAACTGAACATCACATAGTCGGAGATTCAGGTTTCGTTACACGTAGGGGGAAGTGCACATAAACACTATCTGGGATGCACATATGGAGGTGCACATAAACCTAAACAAACTGTTCCTTGCATGAGGTTTAATTGCACAGATGGAGGCATCATCTGGCTGTTGTCCAAAAAATGGTTGTCTGTTCAAAATATGTCAAATATGTAACTGTCTTCGCAAAAGCTGTCAATTACCACTGTCCAACATCTACTTTTTCTCTTGGCGACTCTTTTTGCTGTTTTTCTTGGTTACTTCAACACTGGTTGTGGAGGCAGAAGTAACACGGATTGTGAGAGCATCCCTGCTCCTAGCAATGAACATTGACTCAGGAATAGGACCTGGAACACCTAGAACTCCTAAGAAGATTGCGCCTACAACAAACAGTGTGTCAGTACAGTTCTGAAAGAAAGTGGAGTTCATCATCAAAGCAGAAAGCTAGTTTGTTGCTTGCTGCCATCACTTGTACACGACTCCTACAATCAGAGCATTTAGATGTGAAGAAAATAACATTGCAAGAACCACCAAGCATGGGGAGGCGCCAGATCTAACCTCTTGCTCGCATTCTCGGCCTCGTCGTCGCTCAACGATGCCCCGAACATCGCCGTCCTTCACTTTGTCACTGCTGGGAGCCATCTCCTAATCCTGCCCATCCACCAGCGCTCCTCCGCGGCCGCAGGGGGTGGGGGCGCCACAGCCGCTCGGCACCTCTAACGCGGTAGCCCCGACCTGCTCCTCCCTTTCCCCCAACTTGACGTAGGGAGCCGGCCCTTACTGCGACGCAGGCAGCCAACCCTTACTCCGGCCTTGCCGTCGGCACCACATCACCCTCTCCGCCGGGATCCTCAATGTCCAGCCCCGCCACGACCGCCTGAGTTGACCGGAAGGATAAACATTCTAATAAGACCAAAAGACCGAAATACCCTGGGCCAGATAATACGAACCACTGATGTTAGTTTTTTCTATGCGGAAATTACCATTTTACCTCTTCAGGTCGAGGTACTCCACCAGATTGCCGGAATTTTCTAGCCAGTACTCCGTGGGCTGAATTCTGGAGTACCAGTGCACAACAAACCTTGGATCACCGAAAATGGACGGTCCCAATTAATTTCGGGGTACAGTAAAAGTCTTCTTAGTTTAAAGATATCTTGATTTCTTTGGGTTGACTAAAATTGTCGAAAATGTGAACAGAGATTTATGTGAAATCTCTAAAGTGAGCCTACCATGTTTAAGTGAATGTTATTAAGCACAGACAGACTAATCTAAGTTATTTAAGAACCCTAATCCTATTTAGTTAGGTGCTCTAGTTGCTATTTATATGTGTGAATACCCGTGTGATTGTGAAATAAATGAAAGAAGTCACGTGACATGGATTTGACAATATATAGATTCCTAGCGTGTTATATTATGCATCGTTTGATAGCTAGGCAGAATCGACCGGCTGATTGCAAATTCTCATGGTCTATTCGACGAGTATCACTTATTAAATGGGTTGAAAATCTTTTATTAAGAGTGAATTTTACTTCGTATCTTCTAATTGTGTATTTGTGACACCAGTTACTCCATCTAGCGAAAATTAGTCTATAATTTCCTTTAAAGAAATTTAGACCCTCTTTCTCTATTCTCTAATGTGTTACTTGACAAGATGCGAGGTGATGATCGAGGTTAAAAAATATCAAGACGACAAGGAGGAATGAAATAGATGGAGAGGAGAAGGCTTGACATCATCGTCGATGATACCCTCTGAGCTTTATATATTATTGTCACGCCACATCAACATATCATGTTGGTCCAATTAACAACAAAACGGGAAATATGCTTAAGTAGGATAAAACTTGGTTAAAAAATATTTGACGTGACATTTCGCTAAAACTTTACTAACATGTGTAACAACTAACAAACGCAGTGGAATTCACACTTTATTATTTAAATTGCCATGTAGAATTACATGCACCGACTAGTACACCCAAAAAAAAAAGCTCAAGGAGATGGAGAAATAATGACATGCACTTATACTTAAACTCTAACTAATCACCTTAACGAAGCAGGCACAACCAGCTCATCAGGCTCCTTTTGCTCTTCCACACCAGTGGTAACCATGGAACCCTCTATTGCTCTCCTGCTTCGACTTTGAGTGGCCTCCCTCCACCACGCTACTGCTGTAGTAGTGCAATGGCGGAGCACCTGCACCGGCGGCGGCGATGTCCACGTCGACGGCCGTCTGCACCATGTCCAGCACCTCTCCCATCCTGGGACGCGCCTTGGGCATCCTGGCAAGGCAGCGGTTGGCGACAGTGACCAGCTTTGCCACCGACTTGATGCTGTAGTGCCCGTCCAGCCTCGGATCCACGATCAGCCTTAGTCTATTGATGTCAGAGATGTAAGGCTTCACCCAGTCCAGGAGCTTCTGCTCTCTCCGGGGCCGGTCACCGTCGATGGGCCGGCGCCCGGTGATGAGCTCGTAGAGCAGCACGCCATAGGTCCAGATGTCGCTCTTGGCGTTTAGCCGCCCCGTCTGGATGTACTCCGGTGCCGCGTAACCCAGGGTGCCAACCACCTACAGATATGTCATGCATTCCATAATTCGTTCATACTCCTAACATGCATCTGAATGTTTCAAGTAGAAAACATAAATGTGAATGCACAAGCTCCATTCTCATACATTTCACCCATTTAGCATGTATCTGAATTTTTATCAAGAAAATATACGTATGTAGTCTTACCGCTGTGGAGACGTGTGTGAGGTCCTCCGTTGGGCCTTGCCTAGCCATACCAAAGTCAGACAATTTCGCATTCCAATTTTCATCCAACAGAATGTTTGATGTCTTGAGGTCGCGGAAAATTATCTGAACAAGGCAAATACACATACATGTTGCAGAGTTTCAGCTTCTCACTTGAACACCTCATTGGAAATTTGGAATGTTTCAAGTTTACTATAAATAGGAAATTCATACCTGGAAATCCATGTCTTCATGCAGGTACTTGAGCCCCCTGGCCGTGTCGAGAGCTACCTTGAGCCGCATAGGCCATGACAGAGTTGTTCCTATTGCTCGGCCCGACAAGTGATCATCCACGCTTCGGTTAGGCATGTATTCATATACAAGAAGCCTCTGTGCTCCTCGCTCGTCGTCCTGAGCACAATACCCTATCAGCTTCACTAGATTGGGATGATCCACGATGCCGAGAACGTTCACTTCTGTCAACCACTCCCTTGTGCCCCTGAAGATCAGACTCAACATTTACAAACTGACCAAACAGACATGTGCAGCAGAGTTAGCAAAGCAAGCAAATGCAGTACACATTATCTTGCCTGAAGCCCATTCCGGTTCAGGTGCTTCACGGCAACCTCAACGGTGGTGGTTTCTTCCTCGGGAGAGGCGTCGATCTTGATGGTGCCCCTGTACACGCACCCGAAGCCGCCCTCGCCGACCAGGAGCGAGCGGCTCAGGTTGCGGGTGGCGTTCCTGAGTTCCGAGTAGGTGAAGACCCTGAGGTTCGTAGGCCTGTCAGAGAAGCTCGGGTACTGCTGCGAGCGCTGCATCGAGTCGGCGCTGCTCATGTCGGAGACATTGATGGAACCGGTGAGGTTGGAGCCGGACGGGACGGTCGAGGAGGTCGCCGTGCTCATGTACTGCGCCGAGTACCCGGCTGAGGACGTGGGGATGGGATCGGTGTGATTCTCTTGTTTATCCGTGGGCACGCCTCGGTGGAAGCACGGCGGCAGGCACCACATCGTCGATCGCCGATGCAGTGGACAACAACGACAAAGCACCGATTTGGCTGCCTACCGAACTAGAAATATCGATCCAAAGATAGAAATTATTGTTTGTGTGAGCTCGATCAAAGAAGCTGAGCTGGTACAACAAATGTACAAATAATAATACAGATGGAATTCAACTGCGGTGTGCTGTTGTGTACTGTAGCATAGGAGAAGGGGATTTCCTTTTAGGTGAGAAGAGCAAAGCAAAGAGCGCAGAGTATGGGGGGTTCACTACTTCACTCCCTCCATTCCAAAGCTGAAGCGCAGCATGCCTCACCGCTGCTGGGGTTAATGGATTCAGGGCTCAGGCGGCACGGCTGGCATAGCTAGATTAACCAAGTAAATTAACCGTAGTATGGCTGACATATGTACTCACCTGCTGGCTGCTGACCTCGGGGCGGGCCGGGGGTAATCCGATGAAGAGAGCGGCGGGCGTGCGGGCAAGACGAGGCTTGGTCTTCCCTTCTCGATTCCTGCGCCGGTTTGTTACTTGTAGACCTTCTTCCTGGTCCTAGGTTTGGGGATGGAGGAGGAAAGCAGGAAAAGGACACTGCCGCCGCTGCTGTTGGTGTTGACTGTTGACGACTGACTTGAACTTGAGGGAGAGACGACCGAGAAGTCCTCCAAGGACGATGTGTAACCACTCCTCCACTCGGCCGACTGCGCCAACCCCAACTATCGCCACCAACCCAGCAATTTTTTTTTCTTTCCAACAACAAACAAATACCACAGCTGGTTAAACTTATTTGTTCTAAAAACTTGGTCAAACTTATAATAGGTTGACTTAAGACATGGTATATGTGGTGAGCAATCTAGACAATCAATATAATAGTTTGACTTAAGACCAGATTAACTGGCCTCGTATATGAAAAAAATGTAAGAGTATTACTCATAGTAGTAACAGATACAGACTATTTTTTCTTCCTAGAAAAAATATAAATCTAAATATAATACAAGCAGGATAATGATCAGATTTACATTGAAGTATAGTTTTTTTTTGCTGTTTTTTCTTAAATATTATAGATCTAATTTATCTCATTATTAAATGCAACGAGGTAAAACCAGAAGTAACGAACCGGTACGGCTCTGGTTCCCAGGAGGCGGCGGCGGCTGAGACCTCCTCTAGGTTTTCCATCCCTCCCGTCGGCACACCTATTGGTTCTCCTGCCTCCGGCGGCCCTTGGGGCCATAGAGGTATGGCGGACCGTAGCCCTCGCTGGCGAGAAGTTTTTTGTTTTTTTTAGGTTTTCAGTGTCTTCTTCAGGATGGTGTGACGACGGCGACGTCCTAAAGTCAGAATAAGGTCCTCTCCGTCATATCCTCGCTCCGGTGGTGCGTCAAGCGTTGGCGGAGGGGCGCGTGGAGTTGTGTGTCCGAAAAATCTTCTGGGATCTGGTCCGTTTTCGTGTTCATTCGTGTGGTTACAGGTCTGGCTCTTCAGATCTACAATTTTCATCATTGTCAATGGTTGCTGCTCTGGTGTGCTGGTCCTTCGGGGCCTTAGCACGATGACTTCCGATCTGTCTACTACAACAAGCTCGTATACGACAAGCTTTACCCGGCTCCGGTGAAGGAGGGGTGAGCACGGCGGCGTGCCTTCGGCTCGCTCCAGCGCTTGTAGTCGTTGCTAGGTGGTCCAAAGATCTATTTATATTTTTTCTTACTTTCATGATTCTTTGTACTCTTGTTGTTGATTAATAGATCAGTTGACCTTTTCACAAAAAAATACAACTGAGGTATATGATGTTTCTTGCATAATAAATTATTTCTACAGGTACTTTGGGCCACCTAGTGCAGTTCAAATTTCCTGATCACTATACAGCCCATTAACGAGCACAATGTTTTCCCCCTTGTTTATTTATTATTTTTCTCTTAGTGCGTGCTTATGTTTATTAGGCACCTTCTTGTCTCTTTCCTCCATGTTTTTTCCTCTTTTATCTCTCGGACCATATCTATCTCGCAGAATGGGGAGTTGAAAGGAGGCCTTAAACCGCCCCATATTATACTATCCGAGATCTCATGGAGCTATTGTTATGGTTTATTTTCCCCTTAGAGTTGTGTCTCTTCACTCATTTTGTGATGGTTACCTTTGTCTTTAGCACCGACATAGCCAGGGGCGGACCTACACCCAGGGCAGCCTGGGCTCTAGCCCGGGTCTTGGGCCAAAAACTAAATTGAATATTCTTTAATAAGTGAAAAAAATAGTGTGAGCATGTAGCTTAAATCCCAAAAACGAAAACAAAGATCAGCCCTGGGCTTGGCCCAACTCTGGGTCCGCCCCTGGACATAGCCACATAGGGGTGGAGTATTGAGGTCATATCGCAACCGTACTTGTTGGAGGCCAACACTGTTATCTAGGATTGATTGTTCTTACTCGTTCGTTGTTGGAGACGCGTAGGCCTCTATAAGAGCAAGTATAATAAGGCCACGTAAGCGGGCTATAAGGATTTGAATAATATATTGTTGGTTAGTTGGATGGGAGAGAAGAGAAGAGAGAATGGAAGCGGGCTCTCATGCAAGATCCAACTGTAGCACGTGCTCCTAGACACGTTGTGAGAGTATACAGTGGGCTATGCATTAATATAGTAGTACTTTTGTATAGCTAACTATTATATGTGTTGGCTATTAGCTTGGTTGTAGATGACATGGAACTACCTTATAGCCAACAACCGGCTATACTATTAACCTTGCGCTAAGGTGTCCACCACATGTGTTCTAAGGGCCTTCTTCCCCCGTCGCATGAATTTCATAAGATTTGGTGGCATTTGACGTAGGGCCGGCTCTGGGGGCTCCTATACCCCGCTTTTAGCGGTACGTTAGGTAGCTCCGCGTACCCCCACTCCCCTGCGCGCTCTTATATGGGCCGGCCCAAGTGGCGGCCAGAGCAGGTTTTTTTTTCTGGTTTTACTTTCTGTTTTCTCTTTTTCTTTACTGTTTCTATACTAATACGAAAATGTATTTATATTTATGGAATAAAAAACGATAATAAAAAACAAAATATTTATATGTAAATAATATTATATTTATTTGAATGATTTCATAATGTGAACTTTATATGGTATTTGAACCATTTAAAAATATGATTTTTTTTATTGTTTAAACGAATTTTTAATAAGAACATTTGTATCATTTGAACGATTATAATAAAACATGAACAATTATGCTATTTGAACGAATTTCAAGAAAGCATTTATCTTATTAAAAAAAATTCTTACCTCATTTAAATATTCTAAAATATGAACATTTATATTATTTGAATGATTTTTCAATCCGAACATTTACCTCATTTGAACGATTTTCAAATCCGAACATTTTTCTTATTTGAACGATTTTTCGATCCGAACATTTACCTCATTTGAATGATTTTCAAATACGAACATTTATGTTATTTGAACGATTTTTCGATAAGAAACATTTAATTTATCTCATTTGAACGATTTTCAAACATGAACATTTATATTATTTGAACGATTTTTGATAAGAACATTTACCTCATTTGAACAATTTTCAAAATATGAACATTTATGTTATTGAATGATTTTACGGTAAGAAACATATAATTTACCTCATCTGAACGATTTTGAAAAATGAACATTTATATTATTTGAATGATTTTACGATAATAATATTTACCTCATTCGAACAACTTTTCAAATATGAACATTTATGTTACTTGAACGATTTTTTAAAATTTATTATTTAAATTATTTTTAAATATGAACAATTTCTTAATAAAAGCATTTTTATTATTTGAACAAAACTCAAATCTAAACTCAAAAAGACAAAAGACAAAAAAAGGGAAAAAAATAAAATAAACATAAAAGGAAATAATAAAAACGAAAAAGAAGAAATGCAAAGAAGAAAAACAAAAAAAAGAAACGAAATTAAAATAAAAAACCAAAAATATTAAACATAGTACAAATAAGTAAAATAGAAATAAAAGAAAAAAGACATAAAAACGAACCAGAAAAAAGAAAAGGAAGAAAGAAACAGGAAAAAAAAAACAAAACAGTGAAAAAAACCCGAATTCGCTCTTAATGGGCTGGCCCATCTCGCGAACGGGGGGTACGCGTTGCTTTGTAACCCCGCGTTATGCGGGGTATAGGATTTGCGGCCGGCTCTGACCCATGGCCACCAAGGGCAACTTCCAAGGGCCCATGGCTTGGGAGGGCCCGTTTTCTCTATTCCCGTGGTCACTGCTTTTCGAAAAAAATTGAGTTGCAATGACCCGGCGCAACAGGGGAGGAAACGAACGGAAATCAGCTAGGCGAACCAACGGTCAATCTCTTCGTCTCTTCGGATGTAAAGAGCAAACACACTGCCTCCACCTCTTGGAGATTCCTACGCTAGGAAACCATCCCCACATCGGTATGAAGCAACGCATTAAAAGCACCTGTCCCCACTCCCCAGCGAGTGTATTTGTGTGCAAATTAGCTGGCTGCATTTAATTAAGCTTTGGTAACGGTGCTTTGTTTCCTCTGATACCCTAGTTGTAATTCATGCATATGTGTGACCAAGTAGTAATAATAAATACAACACTAAATTATCTAATTCTTTTTACAATGTAAAATAAAATGAAACGAGGGGAGTATTACTCTTAGGGGCCAATGTCGTCGACTTCGCCCTAGGTCCCCATAAAATATAGAGCCGGCCCTGATTTGACGGTGTACGTGACACACTTCACTCTATATTGAAGTTGTTTTGCATTTCCATGTTCAGCATGACTGCATGATACGCTCGAGACAACAACTCATTGGCACCCATGGTTAATCTTGGGATATGTTGAGTGCAACGCATGCATGAAAATATTTGTTTCCTACGATACATCGTTAGGATGTGTGCTTAGTCAATTAGTGTTTTAGGGAACGAACTGGTATTTCACGGCAAACCTTCTTCACAATTTAGAGTTCAAGAACATGTATGTTTGAAAAGCAACTCATATCACGAAAAGCCAATTTCTGGTACAAAATTACCTTTTCATTGTAAAGTTGCTTTTAAAAAATATTTATCAAAACTTGTTCATATGGGATCTAGTATCTAAGATCTTGGCGTTAAGAATGTAGCGGTGAAATCGGTTTCTTATTTGGACACTTGATTTCAAAGTTGGTTTTTTTGAACATCCGGTGTACATGGGTATGCGTGAGCGAAAAAAAAGTGGAACCGCACGCGTTTATCATTCAGACGTGTCATGTGCACCAACACCGAGGAAGCGCATGCGCGTTATCTATCAGTTGGGCAGAACTATTAGCGCTGCGGAGCGAGGTCTTTGTACCAGGGTGGCCCACTTTAACAAAAAAATGTTACACCTTGTTTGCGGGCTTATTTATTTTTATCATCATAACTTACATGGGCCAACCAAAAATCTCAGGGTGGGCCGTAGCGCACCCTGTCCACCTGGGGAACGTTGCAGGTCGCCCTAAGAATTGTGCAACATGGGGTCCCCTGCATGACCATCGGATCGTCATCCAACAGGCAGGACAATCCATTGTGTATTTTGTATTTTAGTCCATAAGTTTTTTGAAAATCAACCCACGCTACACAATAAATTCACTTAAATGAAAAGGTATATCGCAATGTCATGCTGTTGATTTACCCTGAGTATTACATAAAACTCCCTAGTGACCAACAAAATTTCTTGCCCCACGCACAAAAAAATATAGTATTACAACAAATCGCCGCAACATTTTGTAAAAAAATATGTTACAAAAAGTGGTTACACAACAATTATTTTGTTCCAGATTAATTTTCAATAAATACGAATAAGTTCAACAAAAATTACAAACAACTACAACAAAAACCAATTGTTTGTTGCAATAAAAAGTGTTTAGCAAGATTTTTTTGCTGCATGTTCATTTGCTTCTAAAAAAACCACTGGTTCATGTAGTTTTGTGTTTTGTCACAGCAACACATGCATTTTCCGTTTATGAATACGGAAGACGTGTGTTTTTTTATTCAAGAAGAAAAGGTCCACCATCACGACGACAAGTTGGTGACAACATGTGCTGAATGAGTGAATCGACAAAACTGCACACGTTTTGTGCATTTAGGCCGCCCCTTTTGGGACGCACTAATTTACTCGAACTATGCCAGGAAAACCTTAACTGGCAATCGATTTGCAAGTTCCGAACAAGAAAGATCTTGCTATGGTACTTGGCCGCGAAGAAAAAAATTAATTAGAAAGCTTTGAAGGAGTACTCCTACTAGTATTTGCATGGATGGCCCGTCAACACACGGGACTCCCTCGCCGGCCGGGTTGGAGTTGAACATCTTCTTCTTCTCGTTTGCGGACCAACTCCGCGTTACATACAGCAAAGCAAGGCTTTGGAAACGCCAAAAGTCGCCTCTCTCCTTCTCCGTTCAAAGCAATCCTCCTCCTTTTCCCCTTCCTTGATTGATTTCCAATACTCCCAAACACGTACGGGCGAAGCTCATCGACTCGATCAGAAGCACAAAGTCGATCCATCATCTCCTTCTCGATCAGGAGCTAGCAATGGCGCCGGTGGTGTCGGCGCTGGCCAAGTACAAGCTGGTCTTCCTCGGCGACCAGTCCGTGGGCAAGACCGCCATCATCACCCGCTTCATGTACGACAAGTTCGACGCCACCTACCAGGTGATCTCTCTAATCGATCCGTGATTTGCTCGTGGGCTCGATCGATCGCCCGTATATATTGTTTCCTCTGCAAATCCTGAACATCTGCCTCTGCTGCTGTATGCTTTGTGCAGGCCACGATCGGGATCGATTTCCTCTCCAAGACGATGTACCTCGAGGATCGGACGGTTCGCCTGCAGCTATGGTATCCAAAAACTTTCCTTCGCCAGCCTCCTCCTGTTTTGGCAAACTGTAGGCGTGCTTGTGAAATTCAGTTTGGGAGTATATCCAGCTAGATTTTTTTTTTTTTGAGGGAACATATATCCAGCTAGTTGATTGTGAGTTCTTACGCCAATTCATTGTTTACTTGTCATTTTTCACATTGGGAGAGCCTCCAAAAACACATATGTTTTCTTTATAACTGTTTGGCTCTTTACTAGTCCCTCCGTTCCATAATATAAGATGTTTTAGGCTTTTTCACATTCGTATTTGTACCACATGTATCTCGACATGTTTTAGTGTATGTGTTCACCCACTTTCCATTTTTTTAGTCCGAATCTAGACAACATGTGAAACATCTAAAACATCTTATATTGTGGAACGGAGGGAGCAGTAGAAAAGATCAAAAGAGTATACGATCTGGATGTACCTTTTCAAGACTAGATAATTTAGTACTAATAAATTTATTGTGTAGAAAATAATATTTAGTACTTCTGCTATTTGTCAAATCTAGATAATTCTGTAATATATGCTCCATAGTTCTCAAAGCTTTTATCAAGTTAACTGAACATAAGTCTTGAAACTATGCGAGGCATTCTAAAGTCTAGAACTCTGAAATTATGCTGGAGTAGTACTAAACCATACTTGCACAAGCCAATTGAGCTTGGAGGGTTGGCAGAGAGAGTTTCTGACTGTGAAAATGTGCAGGGACACGGCTGGGCAGGAGAGGTTCCGGAGTCTGATTCCAAGCTACATCAGAGACTCTTCTGTCGCGGTGATCGTTTATGATGTAACTGGTAAGTTAAGCTGTGAACCTTTGCCTTCTAGTCCTTTATGAAATTTCATAGCATGGTCCAATCTGAATTTTCTGTGTTTGTAACTGGTAAGTTACGATGTGAACCTTTGCCTTCTAGTCCTCTAAGAAATTCATAGCATGGTCCAATCTGATTTTCTTTGTTTGTTTTCTGGCAATTCGAAATATATGCAATGTAGCCATATGGGTGACCTATCACGTGATTCTGTTTGGCGATCACTATATTTAGGCATTGTAACGAGTGTGGACAGTTTGCATCCTTTTGAACCGGAAGCAATAAACTCTTTGCATTTTCTAGAAAAAAACAGACATACTGAGAATATTCAGAGTTCGAACTGCTTCAGCTGAGGGTATTTTCTTCCAATTATAACTTTGAACGCACTATTTTGTCTGACTATACCAAGAAGAAAATAAGGCAGACTGTATCGTGCTCGTGCATCGACGACCTGATACCATCCTTGTTTGCAGACAGGCAGTCATTTCTGCATACATCCAAGTGGATCGACGAAGTGAACACAGAAAGAGGTGGCAACGTGCTCATCATCCTCGTTGGGAATAAAACAGACCTCGTTGACCAGAGGTACGTACGTGTCCTCGAGCAGTTTGTTAACTTCTGATAGCATCAGTTCACTAAGGTTAGACAAAAATAGATAATTACACGAGCTTTTGTGCATGAAAAGGAACCGTCGCCCTGCTCCATCCAAATAGGATCTACAAGTAATTTTCTTCTGTATGTTCACCTGAATGTCTCCATTAGGCAAGTGCCCACGGACGAAGGGGAAGCCAAGGCGAAGGAGCACGGCGTCCTGTTCATCGAAACCAGCGCGAAGGCCGACTTCAACATCAAGGTCTCGAGTTTTAAATTCCGTTTCAATTGGACAAGCATCACCAACTCTGAACCCAAACATCTGACCGTGGAAACTTGAACCCTGCAGGCGCTGTTCCGCAAGATCGCCACCTCCCTGCCTGGAATGGACGGGCACTCGTCGGCGAAGCAGGACGACATGGTCGATATCAACCTCAAGCCTTCCTCCGGACCAGCAGGTGCAGGCGCGGCTGCAGGGCAGGAGCAGAAAGCAGGCGGGTGTGCTTGCTAAGACTGCTGTGTTCTTCAGGGAAGCCATTGACCAGGATTGGTAGCAAATTGGGTGATTTTCCGAGTAGTTTTCGCGAGGGGTTTTGGTAACAGGGAGGTGTCGGATGCTGCGAACTGAACTATGTCTTAGTATGATACTTACAAGATTGTAATTTGTTTCACTGCAAAGAACATGCAAAAAGAAAGGAGAATGAAAAAAAGTTATCGCCGTTGCCGGGGATCGAACCCGGGTCACCCGCGTGACAGGCGGGAATACTTACCACTATACTACAACGACTTGATGCTGACTAACCGACACAGGTCCAATAGTCTCTAACGAGTTCTTCAAGTTGTAAAATGAGGTCATTCATTCATTCTGCACCTTTTGGACTATTGGTTGAAAAATGAAATGGTGCGTGCTGAATGCTGATAAAAAAAAATTATGGCTTATGTAGTCCATTCTATCTTGGCTTAAAAAAATTCAGAGACGCGTGCTGAATACTCTTTTGTTTATATGTTGTTGTTTGCATAAACGTTCTGTGCTTGGAGCCTGGGATGTTTGTGTCATTGTGTGTCATGGAATGTTTTCAGCACTGAAAATTTCGTCTCGGGTAGAGTCTGTGTATATAATGGATGCTATGCTCCATTTTATTGATAATGCTTGTGTACCAAACCATTCTGATGCTATACCCCAAAATCTATCTACAAGACAACAAAGCTAGGTATATAGATAACTATCAATTAATTCACAACAAGGACTCCGTGGCCCAATGGATAAGGCGCTGGTCTACGAAACCAGAGATTCTGGGTTCGATCCCCAGCGGAGTCGATTTTTTGCTGCCATTTTCTGCCTCTCGGTGTCTCTCTGCTACTGGTTTCGATAACTTGACCAATCCACCGGTTCACCGGATGACCGGAGCTAGCAGAGTGCAGGGGAGGGGACATGGATGTGACGTGATGGATCGACAACCACGGCGTCATGAATTTCTCCAGATGACCAGGGAGTAGAACAGGGCGCCTCACGGACAGCGGCGGCGTCACGAACCCCCGCCAGTCATTTCCCTGCCGGATGCGGATTGTGCGCAGCTCGGCCCTGTACTCCCGTCCCGTCCAACCCACGACGCGGCGACCCTAGCTAGCACGTCGTTGGAACACGTTGACGATCGATGGTCGGAGGAAAGACGCGCACTTTATGTAGGAACAGTACGATACGATCCATTCGGCAGCGGCACACGTACTGTATGCGTGAGCGATGACGCGTCACGTCAAACACAACGATACGCACGTCTGCTCGAGCGCTTTCCCGACACGAACAAGAGATCGATCTCGTCACCGCTTCCATACGCTTTAACCAGCTGCTCAGGCACACAACGTGTCGGTTAACCTAGCAAAATGTTCGGCCTGCCCGCGCACTACGCACGAATGCAGTTTTCTTCGGTAGGCAAAAGAAGAAGAAGAAAAAGGTGTACGTATTATATCAAAATACATCTCTATTAAATCTATGTATCTCTTTGATTAGCAGGATTCCTAAAATGGAAACGCGGATTAGGATTTTATATGATCCCAGACCTTGGGATTTTCTTTTCTCACGGCCAAGGGTTTTGAAAACTTGAAGCCCGTATGGACAAGTCAGTCCCTTGCACTACAGAGTACTCTCTATAGAAAATCTAAATGCTCATTTGATTCAAAGGATTTAATAAGATTTTTTTGGGTTTTGAATCCTTAGAAATTTTACTACCATGGTCGTTTGCTTTGTACGATTGAAATCGTTAAGAATTTTCCAAGTTTCCTTTGCACTCAATTTATGAGGAAATTTTTCGTCCACTCCAACATGATGATAGAATTTATTTATTTTCCCTGTTGTGCCAAGAATATTTGATCCAAACCTTGTAGTTTTTAATCATGCAGTTTTTTTTTCAAGAGGACGACCACTTTAATCATGGTATTTCCCGAGTGTATATTTTGGGTATCTTGACATCGACTCAAACCTCTTGGTAAAATCATTTGGTTTCCATGTGATGGAATGAAATAAACTTTCATGCATATAAAATCGTGTGGAATTAGAATGGGCATGCCATAATAAACTTGGTTTTTTTCCCCTATTCCAATGATTTTTTAATCCTTTTTGTTTTCAGATCACACATGAGAGGTGTATGTTTGTACATTAAGATTACAAGTAGAGTACAACACGTGAGATCAGTCCAACCCCAATCAAAACAGACATGTGAGAAAGAGGATAGGAGTAGATGGAGTATACAAGGGAGGAAGAAGACACCACTCCAATCACGCACCTCTTTCTTCTGCACAAGGGGGAGGGCCATGAAGGCCCTAGAAACTACATTAACCATGAAAGGTGGGTTTACATATTACAAAAAGGGCCTTGAAATAAGGAGAAAATACATTGTCGTCCTCAATGTTTATAAAAGGACTTAATCTGGAGATGAAGATTTGCATCCATGTGAAGTTGAGCTGGATCTTCAGAGCACGACCATCTATGCCTCCGTCGGGGACTTCGCCACTTGGGGCGACGTAGATGGGGAATATTGTGACAAAGATGAAGGAACTGCACCTTGGCCAGTCGGCCTGGAGGTTGAAGATGAAGCAGCGGTGCCAGATGAGGAATAGCATAACTGCAAGAAGCAACCGCCTTATCGACATGAAGACACGGCATGACGATGCTAGTCGTCTCAGCGCCGCTGCGAATAAGCTCTGAATCAGCAGATTAGCCTCAATGATTCCCAACAAAACTCTAGATCTGGGCACATCTAGGCTGAATCACACAACATCTCCCTCTTCCATCACCGAGATGGCAAGGAAGAGCAAGGGCTCCTCCATATCTCCAAGAAAAGGGGTCAAGGGGCTTGACCGAAATTATTGAGGAGGCCTTCATCATATTCGCTACCCTCCAGCGAACAACACCACTGATGATGGCCGGAGGAACCGTGGTGACGACTCTACAATGCTTCTCGCACTCGTCACACGGAGGCCTCAAACAAACGGCACAAGGCCAAAATGCACAAACGCATATCACAACCAAAATCTAACCGTACATCTACTTCATACAAAGGATCACCACGCACCTCCCCCCACCTTGTCTCCGGGCGGCAGCGCCGATGAAGCAGATCCGGGGTCATGCACGATGGCGAATCCTAGAAACAACTCTCAAATGTGGTTGTTTGGAGAGACAGCCCAAGAGAATCTTTTTGTTTTTACCGTGAGCCCAAGAGAATCTTTCTCACGCATCTCTTTGATTCACATGATTTAGAAAGCATGATAGGTTTTGGGAGATCAATTATCTACCATAGTACTCACTCAATCTCAAAATATAAGGCGAGCTATTTTTATACTGGGTCTTGGGAGATCAACTTCGACCAATAATATATAATAAATTATATGGATTGAGAATGTATAAATGGCACCGTTCGATTCGTCTTGAAAGTATTATTGTACAAATCATCGTAATTTTTTTCATTCCATATATCATTATACTAATTTCATACATATATTATAAGTAGAAATGATGGTTAAAGTTGTACGCCGTTGACCAACGGAATTTAAAGACGCCTTATATTTAGGAACCAAGGGAGTACCGTAAATGACGACAAAAAGTAAACAGTCAACATTGAATTTTTTAGTAAGGACTACAATTCTCCAAAATTGATTTGAGCATCCTATGAATCAAAATCAAAGAAGCCCCTATGAGCCAGTAAACCTGAAGAGACTAGGCTACATTACATAAGCATTAACAGTCCTGTGCATGGTATGGTCAAAGAATTTTCTCACATGTACGCTCAAAGGATCGTGGCAACATACACGCGTCACGCGTGAACATTTCTCCATGAACACGGGGTCCAGCGAGTCCCGGGTTTTGGTTAGGAACAATTTACACATATTGAGCGCCTCTAGAGTCTCAAGAGCCAAAATACATTTACTGTACAAACGACGCGCGAGCCCATCATCCACCGTACACGCCGCCGCCGGCCACCGGCCACCGCGCGCGTTAGCCAGCCGGTCAGTTCCCGAATCTGCTCTTGCAGTCGTGCGACGAAATGTGCACGTCCTTCCTTAGCGATGCCGTTCTGATCTCGCAGGCCACGGCCAGCCTCCTCGTGCCGAACCCGAGCGCGCCGACGTGCACCTGGACGGGCACGTCCACCGCGAGCTCCAGCGCCACCACGGCGCCCTTCTTGGACCCGCTACTCAGCGCCTTCTCCACCGCCTTCGGTGGCGCATGGCCGTCGCCGTGCAGCAGCACGTTGAAGTCCGTGGCGTCCTGGCCGCCGTCCTCGGGCCTCCCCACGTCGCCCTTCGCCAGGGCCGTCCCCTGGTGCAGCAGCGTCGCCCTGCCGCCGTCCTTGTACCACAGAGCGGTCACCTTGTTCGGGTTGATCGCCGTCAGGAAGAAGTCGTAGTCCACGTGGCGCTGCGCCGACGCGTTGTGGACGGAGAGCCGGTCGACGGCGAAGCTGGGCGGGTCAGGCCGGAGCACGACCACGGAGAGCGCGACGCCGGCGCCCAGGAGCAGCACCGCGACGGCCACGGCGAGCGTGAGCATGAGGCACGGCGAGCACGCGGAGCGGTTGCCACCGCCGCCGCCGCCGCCGCGCTCGGCGCGGTACCGCTCGGCGAGGTAGGCGTTCTCGGGGGCGGCACGCGGTATATCTGGTCCTTCTGGACCTTGACGACGTAGGTGTCGCCCGGCGGCGGCTTGAGCCGGCGCGGCGCGGCGACGGGGTCGAAGAGCGGGGAGCCGAAGGCGGTGGCGGAGGAGGCCTGCTCGGGCGAGGCGGGCAGGGGCGGCCTCTCCGCCATGGGAGGAGAGAGGACGGCCGGCGGCGAGGTGCGAGGAGACGGGAGGGAGGTGGCGGAGGACGTCGCATGAGGCGTGGAGCGGGCGATTTGGAGGGAAACCAGGAAGGGGGCGCCCGTGCGCGCCACGGTTTTGACGACATGCCTATTGTTGGCGCGGGTGGCACCACCGCCACCGGTCATGGGCTGTTGCAACCGCCATCGCGCCGGACGCGCCACCTTGCTTGCTTGCGCCGTTGCACACATCATGTAGTACTGTTGCATACCACGTCTCATCTGAGATGCAGAGACAAAGTTCAGCAGAGTCAAGGGCGGACCCAACCGTCCCTAAGCCCGGGCGCGTGCCCGGGCAACAAAGACAAAATTAGCAAAATTAGCGTCTAAACTAAGAGTTTGCCCGGGCTTTGGAAAATTCCTAGGTCCGCCTATGAGCAGAGTATATGTCTGAAGAAAGTGTCCTCGCCGGTCAAGTTTGAGCCATCAGCCATGGTATCCCACTATTGGTTGACTTGAATCGAATGCCTTCATGGATGGCGTTTAAGTTTCATCAGTTATATATGCTACAGGCAGAGAATATCCTTGCTGCAATGACAATGAAGTAAATCCTCCCCAATGAAAAATCAGTAACGGTGTACAGAACTGGAAACGTATGATGTGACTTGGTCATTGGTCGATGGATGAAGGCCCGCAAGCCTAACTGACACTAACAAAATCATGTCCTAGAATAGCCGGAACTCTTAGCTACTAGAGCAGCAACCTTAACATTGTCACATGTTCAACTCCTGAAAAATTATACTCTCTCCGTTCCATAATTCTTATCGAACGGACATAGTAGTATTATACATGCTACATGCGACTAAAGTCATCGATTATGCAATTCAGAATCTCTACTCGTTGTCAAACGTCTCTTTATGCCGCACAATCTTTGTCGGACTATTTTTTAATTTGTCATCCAAATAATGGTAACTAGATGTCTCGATAACATGTCCCATCACCGACATAACATTGATAATGTCGTTGCAGATATTTATTTTTAATTAATAAAAACAACTCAACATTCAAGTTAAAAAAACTATCAAGTCGTTAAATAGAAAGAAGACCTTAGAGATTTAGTGCAACGGGAAAATTATAAAAAAATCCCCTTTCAACCAAGTAAAAGAATTGGGGAGACACCTTTTATACATGTATCACTTCACCACACGGATTTGGAAGGAGATGCTCACTTGATCTTGATGTGGTTGCCATGACAACCTTCCAACACATTGGTCTAATGAGACGCCCATCAATGTGTGGTGGATAAAACTTACTCAAGCAAGGACCAACGAGGAAAGAAATGCCCTACATGATCATGCTTACTTCTTAGGAAGTTTGAAAAAAAAAAGTGTAATGCAAGGGTGTTCCGGCATCTAGCCTCGTCGGCGACCATCACCATCGCTAGAATAAAGGATGCAGCGAGAGCTTTGGTGTTTCGTTGGGGCCAAGTTTTTAGCAATGTAATACGAGAGAGTAGACTCAAACATAAAGTACTGGGGCATATTCTAGGCACTTGTTTTTGTAACTTTTCTTAATTAATTAAAATAATAAAAAATTGACCTGTTTCGGAAAAAATATGGTAGCACGAATAACACGTTCTTCAAACAATCATCCTCCCTTTCATGATTTGCTTTATACTTATAAATTCTTTTCAGAGATTGAATCTTAAAATTATTCTCATTAGATAGTTAAGTCAACTAAGTAATGTTCGATGGAATGACCGATGTGTACCCATATTGAGTTTAGGTGGGAAATTATCAAGTTAATAACACGGTACACTACATGCTTATGATATTTGCAAACATTTAATTATAAGTCACAAAAATGTCAACTTTAGAAGAGTAGCTCATATTTCTATGATTTTGCCAGGTCTCGTTCGAACGAGAATTAATTTTAGAGCTAGGATCGTCAGTTTTGCATCATGATTTGTGCAACTTGTGAGTTCCTTTCGGATTGGAACTGAGGTTATTCTCAGCACACAAGGGTTGCACATTGGTTGCAACTAATTTTTTCTCAGTTGGAGTTAGGTTGCACATGACTTGCAACTGATTTTTGTGAGTTACACGTAGTTTACAACTAAGTTTTTTTTCCCACTTGTAAGTGGATTGCACATTAATTGCAACTGGAATTTTCTCAGTTACACATAGATTATACATAAGTTGCAACTGAAATTTTTGTAATTAAAATTGGATGATGTCAACTAATTGAGAATTACCTTTCCCATATCTGTAGGCAAGTTTAGCCATAACATAAATTTAGTTCAAGTTCTATTTACGTGGCTACGGTGTAGTAAGACCATTTTCAACTGGACCCTGGGAGAGAGAAAGAAAAAGCTATCCAACCGGACTCCATTTTCGTCTCATATGCCCGGGCTGTCCGGCACCCTCATTTTCAGCCCATATATGGGGTGGAAATGAGGGTGTCCGGGTGTGTTCGGCCTGTGCGCCACATAGGACGAGACTTACTCTAGACCATTTTATCTCTTTCTTTTCCTTTTTTCTTTTGTCTCTCCATTCCCAACAATAATACACAATTGACCGGACAATTGTAAGAAACATGGCTGGACACAGACAAATGAGTAGGCAAATTAGACCATTCCGATTAGAGCTAACATCTTATATTATTGAACCGAGGGAAATAGAACACCACATTACATACCAAAAAAAAAAAAAAGAGATGGCCTTTAAATTCCCAGATGGCCTTTAAATTCCCAGATCTCATGACCTCGATATATACGGTTAAAATCCGGCAAACTGAAATCGCGGACATGCACACGATGACTTGGCATACGTATAAAAAGGTCGTATTGGCTGGTACGGAGTATATACGGTATGGATTATAGTATACTCGTCCCCCTCCAATACCAATGAGCAGGCCGGACGGCAAGAGGGAGGAAGAGCTCAGCAAGGAGAAGCCCTGCGCCCAGTCAATTGGGTATATAAACCCACCGCCTGCCTCCCTCTTGCGCCCCTCCTCTCCCCTTTTGCATGCCTCACCGGCCTCTCCACCTCCCCCCATCCGCCTCCCCTCCTCCAATGCACCACTGCTGCTAACCCCTGCTCCCGATCCGGCCGCCTCCCCCGATTCCCTCCAGGTTGTTGCAATCCGATCGGATTTTTTCTTTTCGGGTTTCTTGATCTGGAGACGATGGCGGCGGCGGCGACGGCCACGGTCACGGTGGTCGAGGAGAGGCCCGAGGAGAAAGAGATGGACTTGCTCCTCAGCGAGATCCCCCAAGTAACCTCCCCGCCGCAAGGACACCGCGCCGGCGGCGCCGTGCACGGAGCGCCGCCGCGCCATCGCGGGAACTCGACGACGCCGCGCCATCAGGGCTACGCTGCGCCGCGCAACGCCGAGGACCCCTACTTCTCCATGGTCATGAGCCGTCGCGATGACGGTGGTCAACTGCAGGGCGGCGGCGGCGGCGGCTTCCACGCGCCGCTCCGCGTGTGCCCGGCGCCCCTGCCGCCGCCACTGGTGCCCGCGGTGGACGACCCGGAGAACCAGTGGCTGGCGAACCAGCTCCGCGGCCTGGTCGTCCAGGACGCGCCGCCCGCCGCGCCCGATTTCTCCACGGCGCACGGTGCGTACTATGGCCATCACTTTGGGGCGCCGGGTTCCTCGGTTCGTGGTGCCGATCAGGCCAGGGCGGCCGGGTATGCCGCGCCGCCTCCGCAGCAGCAGCGCTTCACACTCGGAGTGGACGTCGGCCTGGGTGGCCACGGCGGCTTCCGTACAACCCTGGACGCCACTGTGGGCGGCTTCGTGTACAATAGGACAGGAAACGGCACTGGCATTGGTTGGGGGCAGGGCTTGGTGCACCCTGGCCATGGGCACGCCGAACCGTTCATGCTTCCTGGGCAGGCCGGCGTAGCAGAACACAATTGGGGTTATGTTGGTACTGGTCCCGTTGCCCTCGACCACCGTGGCCGTTCACCGAAACTGCAATGTGAGTACGGTGTGCCTGTGGCTGGGAATCGGTATACCAAAGGTGGTTTCAATCAGATGGAGGCGTTTCGTCGCGAGGATGGTCTGAGTTTTGACGGGAAGAAGAACATTCCTTTCCTGAACCGTGCCAGGGAGAGGAGATTTCAGCACCATGTCAACAACAGGGCGCTCGAGCTGGAGAGTCCTAGGATGCTGAGGTATGAGAACATGGTTGGAGTTAAGGGCTACATCTACTTCATGGCCAAGGACCAGAATGGGTGCCGGTTCTTGCAGCAGAAGTTTGAGGAGGGGAAGCATCACGTGGATGTGATTTTTGAAGGAATCATCGACCACATTGCAGAGCTCATGACCAACTCGTTTGCCAACTATCTCATACAGAAGCTTCTGGATGTGTGTGATGAGGATCAGAGGCTGAGGATCATTGCTGTGCTCGCAGAGGAGCCTCTGAAGCTGCTGAGAATCTCTCTCAACACACATGGGTACTTCTCTTCTTTCTCAAAACTGGTCACTTAAGTGCATTATGATCCTGACACGAGACTCATAACCAGTTGTCATAAATGCTGATTTGAGAATGTTGTGATTTGAGTTTGGACAAGTTAGTACACAGGCAGTAGAACAAGTTTGCTATGATGCTTACATTGCAATATGAACTACATGCAAATGATAGGTCATGATTTGGTTGTTGTGATTTGTTTCAGGACCAGGGCAGTACAGAAATTGATAGAGACTGTTAAGATAAGAAAGCAAATTGTGCTCATTACTTCGGCCCTACAACCATGCTTTATGCATCTTGTCAATGACCTTAATGGTAATCATGTCATACAGAAATGCTTGACAAACTTTGGTGCAGAAGAGAACAAGGTACATAGTAGTACTTAGTCCACAAATTGTTTTTCTGTAGCAGCCTATATAATTTACTTTGAGCAACATTTATTAGTTGTCTCATTTTTTGACAATGCACTCCATAAATTAGAGGTCGGTACTGAAACAGGGATTTCATCGGCTATGTTCTGTGGACCATACCATGCAATCTGTACAATCTAGTGCATAATAATAAAGTTAATTAACCTCTACCTGTGTACAAAACAGTACATGGTTTCAGTTTGTAACTAGTTATACATTTGTAATCAACCCTGTTTTACCTACATTAATTAAATTTTCTGGCAGATGAACAAATACTAAACCTGCAAATCAGTATGCACAGTCTTAGGACTAGAAGTGTATCCTTGAATGTCTTTTGTTTGCATTTTATACGTGTCACGCAATGTTCATGAGATTTTGTTTGCTGGTGAAAAACTTTCTAGTGAAAAGTAACAGTGCTATAGTTTGTTCTACAGTTCTCATCTTAATACCATAGGCATCACTGCATATACAAAAAGTACGTAATATATTCAGGTTCAACTAGGTCTCATTATTGAGTATATATGATACATGAGATCTGGACAATTGACTAGGGAGAACCAAAATATGATGTGAAGTTACCAAATTAAGACATTAAAAAAAACTGCGTCCTAAAATTAACCAAAATCAAATTATGCTATACTCCCTCCGTTCCTGAATGTAGTGCGTATAGTTTTCTGGCACGAATATTAAGACATGTGAATTTTATACATGGTGGAATCATTTCACATGGAGAGAATCGGAGAGAGAGGTGTTACTAACAGCTACAAATTTAAAAAAATCTGTCAAATATCTTAGTGGAAGTATTTAACTCATCTTTGGAGTAGTAAAATTGTCTAAAAATCATAATACACCTTATATTTTGGAAATTTTCTCAAAAAACTATATGCCTTACATCAAGGAACGGAGGGAGTAGTAAATTACTAGTGTTGAGGTTATCTCGAGGACCATTTTCTTGCAATATCATCTTAATGGTGATGATGTCTTGTGACCCCTTCAAGCCCCCCTCTCTACAGTACTCTACTTTGATTATGATATCATGTACTTCATTTATTCTTCAGTATTGTCTCTTACATTTTTGTGCATGTACCTTGTGTTCAGAAGAACTCATAGACTAATATCAGTAAATACATGTGCTATGCTAAGATTTGTACTACATGGTAATATCTCGATTATGAATTTTTTGGTCCTTACGCTAGTATATTCCGAACTTACATTTGATGCAACAGTGAATGGCGATATAGAAATTAATTCATGGAGCAAGTATGATCTGTCTTGCCAACTGCTAATATCTCAATGTGACAATTTTTTTTTTTAAAAATGCCAAGAGGATACTTTTTTTAACGTCATAAGCGATAATATTTGCACATCTATATCTCTTATAAAGCTAGGCCCCACTAACATGTACTACCTCTTGCTAAAAAGGTTTATATTATGGAACGGAGGGAGTATTAATTGTTTTTCTATCTCAACATGCAAGCTATCCACATCATCTATCCTCTTAGCCAATCAATTGTCCATATCATCTCCACTAATATTTATTAATCAATACATGCAATCTACACATCATTCATTTTTTAAACCATCCAATTGTCCACATTAATAATTTATAACACACAATCATCTCATGTATATTAAATTTAGTATCTCGAGTATGATCAACTGAATCGGAAGTACTCTGCGTACGACGATTGCGTGTATGAAACCTGTACGACACAACATCCAACGGGCTATCTTGATTAGGCCTGATAAATGGAAGGCCCATATGAAACGTCGTACGCAAATCGTACATATTATGTCGTACGCAACAGTGCATAATAATTTAGACAACATAATGTATCATAATCTTTATACCCTTTTTTTTACACAATATAGTTCCTAAAGAGATCCTGCTGCAATGTCCGGGTATCCTTCTAGTTTTTAACTAACATGCCAGGTATATTAGTAGCGTGCTATAGAATTCTTACGCAAAGAAGAATGTGTGTGAAGTATGCTATGATCTTACTTCATTTGGTATATCATTATCATCTTTAATATTTTTATATTCCGGCTCTCTTTGGACAGTTCATATTTGAAGCTGCTGCAACTCATTGTTTTGAAATGGCAATACATCGCCATGGCTGCTGTGTTTTACAAAAGTGCATAACTAGTGCACGTGGTGAACATCAAGCCAAGCTAATTGTGGAAGTATGCGCTCATGCGTTTCAGCTAGCTCAAGATCCATTTGGGTAAATCCACCTTTCAGCTTATAGTTTGTGCTGTTGCAAAGGAATATTCTTGCTTTATGTTTTTTCACTTGTTTTCTTGCCAAACAGTGCTAACTTGTCTGGTAACTTGTAGAGATCTCATCAGTGACAGATTATCAAATATGGATATATAGCTTCGTGTTGCTGGCGGATTTTGAATTATGATTAATTAAGGGAAAATATCCAACTTGTACCGCAACAATGCATATATTATACTTTTTGAATACTGTTGCGCATCTCTCACATATTATTGACACTACATTGATTCTTTACACCCCTTTTCAAAAGAAGAATTGTATTCACACTATTGACTTAATTAGCCCCTTGACCTGAAAAAAAACTCATTTTCCGTTGTTTTTACCCCTATTTTCCATTGATTCTGTTACTCAATCCAAATATATATAGTTCGACTCCTTTTCCCATTTATCAGTACTTTCATATGTTTAGTCATACGTGTTCCTGGTCTGTTGCATTTGTGAGAACTGGGCGTTAACCAGTTGGTAGTGGCAGCGGGTGCGCGCCCAGCCCACCAGGTTTCGAGTCATAGACTCCCGTGCTTCTTTACAAAAAAATCAACAGGGGCTAGTCCTGTTGGTCTCATTTTTTTTGTTGATCTGTTGCATTTCACAGACAGCATAATAGGGGTGTTGATAATGATATCCTATGAATTGTGCCCTAACCTAAACTTTGTTGGAAGAATTATGTGGACGTTTCGATTGATTTTCTTGCTTTCTTGTCTAATCCTTGAGAGTTAGAGACATTCCCCGTCAGATTTATCTTTTGGGCACTAGTGAAGTAGTGATGCATCTCCATCATGTGTTTCATTTCTCTATTATGCGATTAATTTAATGATACCGAGAAGCATATGTTTAGAAACATTTAAACTATATGAAATCTCATAGAACTAAAATTCCCTTGCCTATAACCCTTATTTCAGCAATTATGTGGTCCAGTATGTCTTGGACCAGAAAATTCCTTCTGCAAATGCACACCTGGCATCTCAGTTTGAAGGAAGTTATGTTTATCTCTCAAAACAAAAGGTCAGCAGCAATGTGGTGGAGAAATGCCTGAAGGTGTTCTCAGATGAGGACAAAGCTGCCATAGTGTTTGACTTAATCTCAGTGTCTCATTTTGAACAACTGCTGCAAGACCCTTTTGCGAACTACGTAATTCATACTGCCCTTGTTAACAGCAGGGTGAGTGTTTCCATCTTATGAATTTGTGAAGTATGCAAAATGTGCAGCATTGCCTTCCCTTCTTTACGATCTTTTTTTCCTGGCAGGGTCATCTCCATGATGCCCTCGTTGAAGCAATCCGGCCTCATGAAGACGCCCTTCGTACCAGTCCCTGTTGTAAGAGAATCTCTAGAGCCATCTCTAGGAGGTGAGAGGTGTACAATCTGCGGTACGAAAGAAAGCTGTATTGTTGTCATTTATGTTCACTAGCTGTTTACTATGATGTATCTGCACACGTCCTTTGGAGTTCAAAAGGTGGTTTTGGTTGCAAGAAGGTTCGACTTATCGTCAGCTTGTAGAGTTCACGAGGTGTTGCCATCCGTGATGAAGTTTTGCTGCGCGTCTATTCCGGTGGTGATGGTGTAGAGTTGTAAAAAAGACGTGTGCCTTTCTGAATTGTCTATTTTGTATCTGCTGTATTGTTTTCCTTTGGATTGGGCGAACAGAGAATAATTAGTACTGGTGGACAAGTTGTTATAATTGTTGCTATACATTTGTCATTGAAACTTGCTTGAACAGTTATCTCCAGTTTTGTTAATGAAATAGTTGATCACCCATGGGGATTACAAAAATTATTTCATTGGTTTGCTCGTCCTTAAGAGGCTCATGTATTGAAGAAATGACATGATTCACCTGTTATGGAAGGTATATGTGTGGTATTTTGATTCCTATTTTATGTACATCTTATGACTTCGTAGGGTTCCACTGAATCCTTGTGCAACCCGAAAATTTTTGGTATTTACCACTGCCTTGTATGCATTTTGATTCAGCTAAAATCATTATGAACAAATTGGTGAAAACAAGTAGATTTGTTTACTTCTCAAATTACTCTGCATGTATTAGAATTTCATAATAAAAATTCAGATTACACTTATAGTGATATAAATGAGCAGAAAGGACGAGAATCACTATTTGTAGCATAGCACCAGCCAGCCTCCGGGATAAAGTATCTGGCAATGGAAACTCTTTATCAGGTAAGAGCTTATGTAGAGATGGCGTCTTCTGTTGAAGGAGGAGGAGCAATTCCAGGTGAATCCGTGTCAGAACTCGTTGCTGGTATGAGAACCTGCCTGAATTTATCTGATCTCTTGTTCAAAATAGAATTTGCCTGCTGCCGTACTATTAGAATGCTGTTGTGATATTGTTTGGAATGGTTTGTTCTTGGACAGGAGGTAGTTCGTTCACTAGACTGCACAATTCCGCCAGCAGAATCTGTTGATCCAGTTTTCCTGTTAGTGGCAGTTTGCAGCTTCTTGAGAGAAAAACTCTGCTGACGGAGGGACACCAGTCGATCACCACCTAGCTTGTTTCTGTAATTAGACAGTGCTGGACTGAGGCCTGAGGGTGACTTTCCCTGCGAATTTCCAGATAACAGTAGATGATGATTGCCGACCGCAAGCTCAATATGCATACCTAACCACAACCCTTCAACTGCAAAGCCCATTCGACACTTCTCGCCACCGTCTCCGCGACGGCCCTGGAAAGGTTCGTGGGTCAAAAGCATCAATAACATCTTGTTTCCTTTTTCTTCTGTAGTATTTCCTTTTTTTTATAATATAACCCTTTTTACCAAGCTAAAGGTTTATTACATTATGGAACAGAGGGTAGTAGTAAAGGATCAACAAACAACTTAAAAAGAAGATCGACAAACGATGGGCTGGCCCGTACAGCACCAATTCGTTGTCCACCAGACCCAAACCCCGATGGTCAATTCCTCGCTGCGGGCTTTACTATACGCTAATTCTCTTCAGCCCATGGGCTCGATTCTCTTCCCAAGTGGTACGCGCTCCACACAAAAAAAAAATATTATAAAAAAACTTATGAGCGTCAGTGTTCCAATTTCCATATCCCAGATTGACATCCTGTGTCCTGCTGTTTTTACCTTCTTCGTCTTCCCGTGTAGCCGTGTGCTTTGAGAGGAATGTATCGGGGTTGATGGGCTACGGTAATCGACACTTGTCAGGTTGCAGGACCACTCAACGTGGTGAGCTAGTGGCACTCTGACTGACAGGTACTCGTGCGTGCTTTGCCGACATGGCTTGGGGACGCTGACCCGATCTGCGTCTCTCCCGTCCCATCTGCCCACTCACCACTCACCAAGAGCCCATGACATGATCGTTAACACAAGCATGGCACGCACATGAAGCAGAACTCGTCAGAGGCCAAGGGTTCATGCATCACAAGCACTGGCTGCCAGCCTCGCTTCCATACTTACAATCCCATCAATCATCTGTATTTTCCTTTACCAGAGTCAACGGCTAAGGCTGGTGCCAGTGCACCACTCACTATCGCCCGTGATAGCGCTGCCACGTCAGCTTTTTCTCCCACTCTCACCCCACTCTCACCACACTCTCACCCCACGGTGCCAGTGCACGGGCTATAGTGACAGCTCTCACTCCTCTCCTCCTCCACATCAGCATTCCTTTTTCAGATTAAATTATTTCACTCGCTTTTCTTTAGACATTTAAAATAATGCAAGAAAATTATTTTATTCAATTAAAAATGTTACCGATTACATAATAATTAATAAAATTGCATAATAAATTGAAAAAATTACATAATAAATTAAAAAATTACATAATAAATTGAAAAAAATTACATAATCTAGGCATTACTTCTTGCCCACACATGCTCAATCAAATCTTGCTGGAGCTGTGTATACATCGGTTGAGTCCCTCATTTCGTGTGTCCATCTGAATCCTGGCTGCTAGGCTTGGCGGTGCATTGTTGTGTATCGCCGGGCCGACATTGGAATCAACTGTCTCATAGATGTGGTCCAAATTGGTACCACGCTCATCGTCGATGATCATGTTGTGCAGAATGACACATGCACGCATGATCAACCCAAGAGTACGCTTCGAGTACGAGCGCCCGGGAACTGCTATAATGTTGAACCTAGACTTGAGCACTCCAAAGGCACCACTCGACATCTTTGCGCCAAGCTGATTGAGCTTTTGTGAATAGCCGATGCTCGTCACTTTGTGGAAGAGTAACACCTTTCATGAACACCGGCCAGGAGGGTGGTAGATACCGTCGGCAAGGTAGTAACCCCTGTTGTACTCATGTCCATTCACGTGAAGTTCACTATGGGTGCTTCTCCTCTAAGCACATCAGTGAACAACGGCGACTGATTGAGTACATTGATGTCGTTGTTGGACCCGGCCACTCCAAAAAAGGCATGCCAGATCCAACGATCATATGACGCAACGGCTTCTAAGATTATGGTAGGGTGTTTGATGTCTCCCCTTGTGAATTGACCGGCATGCGCAACTGGGCAGTTCCTCCACTGCCAATGCATGCAATCGATGCTCCCTAGCATTCCCGGAAAGCCACGCTCCCTCGGCTTTCGCTAGGAGACGCTGAGTATCCGCGACATTTGGTCGACGGCAAAACTCATCCCCGTAACAGTGAATGATGCCTTCACAGAATCTCCTCTAGACATTCTGCTGAAGTTTGTCTAGCTAGCTTAAGCCACTCATCTATCGTATCTGCAGCGGCTCCATAAGCTAATAAGCGCAAAGCCGCAGTACACTTTTGTAGGGGGAAAACCTTGACGGTTGAGAGCATCAACTCTTTGGGTGAAAATACGGAGAGTATTCACCCAATCTATCCACAATACGTAGAAAAAGGTGTCGCCTCATCCGGGTACCTTCGCCGAAAGAAGTTCGGAGGATAAGCACAGTTGTCGGCGAAGTAAGTCGTCGTAGAGCGATCGTGGGGCACCCAGACGATCACGCCTGATGTACCCTCGATGGCGTCGCTCCGGCTTGACTCCGCCTCGAGGTTGAGCACCGCCTCCTCATACTCCGCCTCGAATGCATCGATCATATCACCCTCCATTCCTTCGCTCGAATTGCTGCTGGACGAAGACATGGCGTC